>OX155892.1:54694055-54873945 GCA_944588485.1 Phosphuga atrata
CTTAACTCTCTGTTTTATAAATATTTTTGCTTTATTTAGCACATATTTTCACACTTTAGAATTTTATTTTGCAACTGAAATCGCATTGGTTACGAAAATCACCAACTATATTTTTAGAAGGAAACGAGTTGCCTTAATATTTTACCTTACCAAAAACAAAAAATTTATAATAACATTAGGTTGATTAGAATAAGTAGAATTGTAGGCTGAAGTTGATATAGAGTTTTTCAATTATGAAGATATATACTAACGTGAGTCCCAAAAGTCTTGGAATCCACCCTTGCCATGAATTTGAAAAAGTAGGTCATTTCTTGATTCAGACACATAAAATTAAACAAATTATCAAATGTCATTTTTAAGTAGCTGTCAGTGGGCTTGAGGTTATGTTGCATTGTTTTTAGTGTTCAAAAATTTCATAAGTTATAAATAAAACGCCTCATAAATTTAACACTGATTTATTTTATAGTGTTGTGAATTATAAAATTAACAAAGAAGAACAAACCGAGGGGTCATCCACTCCCTGAAATGTTGCAATGTATTTGCAATTATCCTGATTTTTCGGTAATTCGAGGTACTCGAAGAAACTACTAGCGTAATGCGTAATAATGTCACGTAATAATGTCTCCAGCTAATGGGAAACTAGCCCTTCGGGCTCGTTTCCCAAACGAGCTGTCGCGTTGTAAAATCAAACTTTCCACACTCTAATGTAAATAACTATTTCAGTTACGCCTTATGGCAAGTGATACATTGGATTATAATAAACATCTTCTAACCGACATTTATTAATTGTTAATTGTCATTGTAAAAGTGCATCAATCAATTGATCAATTGTAATTGCAAAATTTTACAATTAACAATTAATTAATTGTTAATTGTGATATCTTGCAATTACAATTAATTATTTTAATTGTTAGTTGCAATTAAATCTCACAATTTAATTGTTAGTTGTTAATTGTTTTCACAATTAATTTTTGCCCAACTATGTAATAAGGGACCCATGGTTTTGAATGAAAATTTAAAAAAATCGCGCAACAGTTATGTTTGCAGTTCCCGATAGAGTTCCTAGAGTTATATCGAAAATCCTTATACCATTTTTCTGCAAAGTTAAAAATTGAAAAGGTATACAAAAATTAAACTTCACCGATGCGGCGAAGTGAAGAAGAAAATCGCTCAATAGTTCTCTGTTTGCATTTCCCGGTAGAACTCTTAGAGTTCTATCGAAAATCCTTGTAACATTTTTCTGTGAAGTCAATATTGGAAAAATATTCGAAAAAAAGTTCACTAATGAAGTTCGAGTTCAGCAATGAAGTGCAAAAAAAGTGGCGCAACAGTTCTGTTCCTATGTGAATTCGTTGGTTTACTGTAAAAAATATGCACATTTTCTAACTAAAATTTACTAACTAAAGTATTTACTACAAGCTCGGCGCGTGGATTTTCGTGCGGACGACAAAGGAAGAAAGCCGATCTATTCGCCGACAAAGCAGAAACATTCAAAACGCCGCACAGTGGGCAAAAAGCTGGCCATAATTCGAAAATATAATTATTTTGCAATTAATTTTATAACTCGGGGGTTTTTGGGGTCGCTGATTACGAATCTGAAATTGGTTTTCCAAAAAACTATATGGCGGATACAAAATGGCGACTGATATTTATGAATTTTAATGACATTGAAACAAAAAATATTATTTAGGGGTTTTTGGGGTCGCTGATTACGAATCTGATATTGGTTTTCCAAAAAACAAAATGGCGGATACAAAATGGCGACCGATATTTATGAATTTTAATTACTTTTAAGCAAAATTTATTATTTAGGGGTTTCTGGGGTCGCTGATTACGAATCTGATATTGGTTTTCTAAAAAACAATATGGCCGATACAAAATGGCGACTGATATTTATGAATTTTAATTACATTGAAACAAAAATTATTATTTAGGGGTTTTTGGGGTCGCTGATTACGAATTTGATATTGGTTTTCCAAAAAAGAAAATGGCAGATACAAAATGGCTACTGATATTTATGAATTTTAATGACAATAAAAATTAACATAAACTAACCTAAGCTATATAATACTATACAATTATACATAATATACAATAATAATATGCACTTACTACCCACAAAATTACTTTTAGTCCTTTTTATATACACATAATAAATTTATAGTCCTTTTTATATACACATAAAGTCACTTTAAGTCCACATTTAGTCCACATTTCCATCATGTCCACATTTTATATACACATTTTAACAAAAATTAAACATAATATACAAGTATATACAAGTATTCTAATAACTCCCTTACTTAGTCGGTGTCACTGTAATTCACTTCGTCTGCCGATGAACCTGGTACGTTTACAATTTCAATTGGAGGTTCTATCAACAATTCGATAGCTTCAGGCGACAAGGATCTCATTTTTTGCATTCAGTTTTCGCAAGCTTGAAATAAAAGGATCGGACGTAACTAATAGTCTTCGAAAAACGTCCTCCATAGTTTTAGTCCTACTACATTTTCGGCTGAAATCCTGACGACACTTATTGATGCACTTTTTTCAAGATTCCTGTGTCTCTTCAGACATTTGTCCAATAGGCAACAAAGATGCGTCTATTATTTGTGGCCCGTGTATTAATATTTTGTGTACACTAGTAGGCATGTAGTACCATGGACACAATTCTACGAATCTTCGCGCGGTTGAAACAGCTTACTCCTCAAACTTTGAAATGTTTACATCAAAGCCACACGAAATAACTTGATGTATTACATGGAACCTCTTGATTGAATTTTTGTCTATCTATTTCTATATTAAACTTTGGAAAAAGCGGCGCGCTGTATTACCGTCATTAGTACCCCCATATCGCTGTTTTGGGGCATCCACTAAAAGTCCTAATTGCTGCCGAAAACCTGCTGCCGATTTTTTCTTTTTATATTCTGCTAATATTGAAACATCGCTTATGTAAAGAATAGATTAGATCAGAACTGATATAACATATGTTACAGTATTTATAACGCATTCTACAATGAGGGTTGTTACAAAGGGCATAAAACGGCAGGCTTCCGGATCGCTCCGGTCTCAATTTTCAAATATGTTTTGTATAAATATGTAACCTACTATTTAATTATGAAAACAAGGCAGGATCTAGCAGGACTTTTTTTTATCAACTCTATTTTTATCAGCGTGAAATAATTCAAGTATCTAAAAACCGTAGTCCATTGTCTATCAATTTATAACTTCCACCGTTGTCACATATATTGATAATTAGTTATTTCTTAAAGTACTTACATTCATGAGAAAAATCCATGTCTTTCTATTAAAATTGGTCACTCGATGTAAAAACTATACTCTATTAAAAATCCGATATTTTTGGTCGAGACGTGCACACGTTTCAACTTATAATAACGTCTATGAATGAGAACGAAAAAAGGGAGTTTAGAATATTACCTGCTCTCAACTAATGTTCTCAAATGATGCTAGGGGTATTACTGTAATCATTTAAATCTTAAAATACCGAAAAAAAAAAAATCTTGCATTATGTCCAGCTTTTTGGAATTTTTGCCCACTGTGCGCCGGTCGGTCGCCCCGATTTTTTTTTCATTTTCTCTTCGTCTAGTTAGCTTTGTTAAGTTTAATTTTTCGCATATCTTTCTTATTTTTAACTTTACAGAAAAGTTTTATAAGGATTTTCGAAGACAGAACTCTACGAGGAACTTCAAACAAAACTAATGCGCGGCTTTTTTCTTTTTTACTTCTTCGCATCGGCTAAGCTCAATTTTTCGAAAATCTTTTCAACTTTTTTAACTTTACAGAAAAATTGTGACTTTTACAATTATAAGGATTTTCGATAGAACTCTAAGAATTCTACCGAAAACTGCAAACAGAACTATTGCGCGAAATTTTGCAAAAAGTACTCTAGAACTATTTGATATCTATCAGGAACTCCGATGTAATATTATATTTGGCATTTCAAATGGCATCGGCTTCTTTCTATTATGAGGAGCTCACTATCCTACCCTTTAGTAGGAGCTCACTGTCCTACTGCAGCACGGCGCATGACGAGGCGCATGATGAGCTCATGCGGGTGTAGTGGGGAGCTAATGTGGCCGTAATGCGAATATAATGTGAACGTAATTCAGGGAATGCAAGAGTAATTCGAGGGAATTCAAGAGTACTTTGTATACTGTGGTGTAATACTTACGTAATGCTAAGGAATGCAAAGTAATGTGCGGTAATGCATCTAAATATTAACATGAAATAAATTAACTAAATAATTAACTAAATATAACATGTATTGCAAGAGTGGATGGCCCCTCGGAACAAACATTACAACAGATGTTGAATGTATTGTCCATTTTGACGAATACAAATTAATTCGCTTTTTTATGTTATTTCTACTGGTCTTACTTAATTTATTTGGTTTAAAAATGTTTACAAAAGCGCAGAGAACTTTTATTGTCGAAAGTTATTTTAGTAATGGTAGACGCCTGGAAAATAGTGAATATGAATACAGTATCGACCCGTGCATTGAAGAATTTACGCAACGTTTTCCTATGGCTGTATTTAATAGGAATCAGTTTAGAAGGCAGGTATTACGATCAGTTGTTTGCTTTCGAAGTACTGGTAACATTAACAAGAAACAAAGAAGTGGAAGGCCTCGTATTAATAATGTGTATATTATAAAAAACATCAGAAATGTTGTCAAAGACGAACCTACTTCAATTAGGAGACTAGTACAACAGTTGAATTTAAGTCGTACTACCACTCACAGGATTATTTGCCAAGATCTTCACATGAAACCATATAAGTTGCAAATGTACCAAGAACTTTTACCACTCGATTATAATAAAAGACTGGCCTACTGTCGGTGGTTCAATGAAAATTTGAACGACGAAGTGTTAAATTTAACATTTTTCACTGATGAAGCCTGGTTTCATCTAAACGGATACAATAATTCCCAAAACATGCACATGTGGAGTGTTGGCAACCCACATTTTTTTTAGAGAGTCCCCACTGCATCCAATCAAAGTTGGTGTGTGGTTAGCAATGTTAACATGCAGAATTATTGGTCCAAGATTTTTTCAATGGTAATTTATACACTGCCACTTATAGAACCACTATTTTGCAATGAAATTAATGATGGTGAACTCCACAATGGCTTCTTCCAACAAGATTCTGCTAGACCGGACATTGCCTGTGAAACATCAAATTATCTTAAGGAATTCTTAGATGACAGGCTAATAAGCAAAGACCGATTTCCACCACGTTCTTGTGTGTTCTAGTAGGATAAATTTAACCAATCCGGATGAACCAGTTTCACTCTCCACGTACTGTCGGAAAATTTTGAAGACTGCCACTTCAGTTTTATTTGGCTTTGGCTGGAGGCTCCATTTTCTGAAGTGCTCATTCGCCTTGGTTTTCGGAGTGTTCTCGGTGTGGTACAGATGCAGTTTTAGGTTTGCCAAAGCCATGTTATCTGTATATGTTATTGTAAAAGTAAGTAGTTTTGTGTTCATATACTGGTAAATGTTTACATTTACCAGTATATGAACACATTTACCTTCTTGGTTGGTAAATGTGAGTTCAACTTACATTTACCAATTATTTCTGGCAAATGTGTACATATGCCTAATGTTGTTGGCAATTGTATAGAGTTTTACATTAACATACACAGCTCATTGCCTGTCAAACAAGACATACGTGATATTGTAACACACAAAAAGTACACATTTTCCGGTAAAAGTGGATATATAAAGCTGATATCAGATTTAAATTCACATTTACCTATCAAATTGGTAGATGTATACCAGGGATCCCCAACCTTTTTGCAATCAAGAGCACATTCCGGTCGGGCGGTGGGCATCTTATCAAGAAGTCCACATTTGATACCTTGGATTTTAGGAAAATGTCGTTTTCAAGGTGCAACATTTCTAGCTCCAGTTCTTCTGTCCTTACTTGAATAAGTTCTGCAATATATGCTGCAATTTTGCTTACGTTTACTTGCGGCGGGCACACGTAAAACGGGCGGCGAACGCCACGGTGCCCGCGGGCATAGGGTTGGGGACCACTGATGTATACATATACCGATAAATGTTTACATTTGTCGATTTTGTACTTTTACCGTAACATATACATGAATTAATATGACCTTGTAGCTAACATTTGAGATGTAGATGTTAACACACTTTGGCCTTTACCCCACAAGGGCGCCGGATCCCCAAAGCTCCAAGGTCTCAAAAAAATCATGTTTTTACCACATTTTAAAAATTTAGCATGAAATTATTAATTCCCATTCGAGTATAGCTTTGGCATCATTCAAAGTAACAGTGACACAATTGTGACGTATAGTAAGTGGTAGAACACAAAAAGGACGACAATCATGCAGAACCATTACAATCAAATTGCGAATTGGAAACCTGGCATCCTGGAAAGTACACGTCTTGTAGCTGCAAAGAAAGCATCACTAACTTATTGATGTAATTCATTTGATTGATTTACATATGCTGGTTGTTGTATTTTTATTGTTCTCCAGTATATTATCTACCGCTCATCTACTATTACAAGTTGTTACTTGCTTATGTAATTTAGATTTTTTTTTAATTAAAAATTGTAAATGAAAACCAATTATGGTTATACTACTTATGTATATTTATTACCTCTACAGGTTTATAAATGGATTCCAAAATTTTATACATAAAACAATACATATATAAATAAAACTAATATAGTATATAAATAAAAAAGATAATTATGGTTATATAAACACATTATCTTTCTTGAGTTCAGAGGGTTTGTTTTGCAAAGGAAGTATGTAATAAAATACAACAATTGTCAAAAAGAAAGCTATAAGAAATATATATAAAAAATATTCATATTATGTCTTCGGTCTGTAAACTATCCTTACCATTCCTAATAGTTACAAGCAATGTAATTCTTACTTTTCTGTTTTATATGGGGTATGCAACTTTTATATTAATTAAACTTAAATTCATATAAGTAATAATATTTTTATTACTTATTAAAGTACTATCTTGGCGCCCGTTTTTAGTGTGGTAAGTGGCTGTTTTTGGCTGTATATAACATAACTTGAGTAACGCACGCAAATATTCAATAAAAATCGCTAAGTTAAAAAAAAACTATTTAATAAATAAAATAAACACAATCAAAACCTCGATATTAAAAAAGTGACGTGTAAGTGACAGAATTTTTTTTCCATTACAAAATAAAAAATAAAGAAAAACGTTTTAAAATGCGTAAAAATTATATGGTGATACCGGAGACTGATGAGAGTTCTTATGACGAATCCACACCACCGGAGACAATTGAAAAAGCAAATTCTTCATTTTTGATTCTATTATTTTTATGGCCCCTGGACCCCAAACTTGTAAGATACGTCCCCTCCCATTAGTAATAAAAAAAACATTATCTACAAGTCGTACGGTATTGTCAATTGCCCTCTCGAGCCCAATTGGACCCTCTCGTGGACAATTGACAACTTACCGCCCTAGTTGCACTATATACTATTACCGCGGACTGGTTAGACTATGTTACTGACCAGCCCGCAGACTTTGGGTTGAGTAATTATAACTGCAAACTAACTGCCAGTTGGATAATGATGAGTGTATATTTTGCAAATCTACAAAATCTAATGTTGTAATTTGATATAAATATAATATTGTTTATTCTTCTAGGTTCTTATTGCTAAGGTTTATTAGTTAACAGGAAAAATGCAACAAAGGGGTATAAACACAAACATGGACGTCGAATCCGAAGGTGAAGTTACACCTCCTCAGTCAAGAGGAAGAGTAAGTCTAACTATTTCACTAATTCTGACGTAATCTATTTGTTATGGTACTTTTATAGAATAATTCAAAACTGAAAGTGTTAGTTCGAAGCCATGCCATGAGGGAAGAAACATCTCCACCTCGTGAACCACCACCCACTGCCGCCCTGAATTCTCCCTTCATCAAATTAACTCTTTCAACAGACAGCCATCCGCCATCTCCTATCCAACCCGTTTTAGTCCTAAGTCCATCCGTAAGTAGAGGAAACTCTCCATCTTTTACCCCCAACCTGTCACCCACAACAACGCTCGTACCATCACCAACACGTTATTCACCTCAAAATCACTCATCACCCGAACACAAACTGCAAACCGAATTTACCGACATTGAACATAGCCCAAAAGTAAATAAATTAAATCGACAAAATTTAGAGAGGTTAAATGGGAGAAATATTCAGAAAAATGATATTATCGTCGAAGAATCTAGTCATAGTCGTAAGGGCAAATGCGAATGTATAAACACATGCAACAGCTGCCTAAGGAACCAAGAAAGAAATTACAATAATAATCTAAGTAGTAGTAATAATAACAATATGGGTAGCGCTAACACACTTACTGTTAGTAGAGTTAATTTGAGAGGAAAATTTAGACATCAAAGTTCTTCACAAGGAAGTTTTGAAGGCAGTTCATCTAATTCTCCTTGCTTAAGTAGAGGTAATATTTTTCAAATATATCTACTAATTATTATTATTATTCCTTGAGGTCATGTGGGCAGTTTGTGTCGCTTTCTTCTGAGCTCAGAATTCACTCATGTCTTCTTTTTGGTTCATCTCAGTTTATCCCATTTGTCAATATCTTTTTTCGGAAGAGATTTCTATTGAAGGCGTCGTCTGGTTTTAGATGCCTTATTTTGAAGTCTTCTTTGGTATTCATAAACTAGGGCACTGTGGTTTTGTGTTTGGAGTCAAAAAAGTGAAAAATTTGTTTTGTCAACCTGTTTCCGTCCATTCGTTTGAGATGACCATAATACCGTGCTCGCCTCTTACGGAATTCTAACGTTTCTGTAATTTTCTCTATTTCACATAGAATTCTTTGTTGTGTTTTTAATGATGCATGCCATTCTTGTAATTCGATCCCATTACACCTCGATCTCATCACACGATTTTGCGCTCTTTCTTCTCTAGTTCTTCGAGGAGTCCTTTGTTAGCATTTAGGGATAGGGTTTCAGCTGCATACATAACTACTGGTTTCAGAACAGTTTCATAATGACGGAGTTTGGTATTTTTGGACATTCATTTTTTTTGTTGTAGATTGAGCGCGACGTTTGATAGTCTATTTCGAGTTTGCGTACTCGTTCCTTAAGTGTTCCAGTTTGTCCAGTACACTTTTCATGATGATCTCTCCCAGGTACTTAAATGTTTCCATTCGGTTGATCCTCCCGTATTTTGTCTGGAGTTTAGCTGAGGCTTCTTTGATATTGGTCATTACTTCTTTTTTTTTTCAAATGACATGTGCAAGCGAGTTTGTTCCGCGATTTCTTTTAGAAGGTCGATTTGCATCCTAGCAGTTTCTATGTTGTTTGACAGAATGGCGATATCATCAGCGAATGCTAGACAGTCAACCACAATCCCCTTAGATTTTGTTCCCATTCTCATAGGGCTATACTCAGCTTCTAATTATTGTGTGCGACAGGTCCTATTGATCTTTTCGAGAATGCAGTTGGAAAGCGTTGAAGAGAGCCCATCACCCAGTCTGACTCCCGGTTTGACTTCAAAAGAGTCCGATATATATCCTAGGAACTTCACTTTGGATTTTGTTTCAGATAAGGTGGCTCTAATTAGTGCTAGCAGTTTCAGGTCAACCCCAAATTCGTTGAGGATATTCAGCAGGACGCCGCCGTCTATTGAATCATAAGCCTTTTTAAAGTCCACAAAGACCGACGCGTACAGTTTGGACCTGAGATTGCAATATCTGATGATCGTTTTGAGGTTGTGGATCTGTTCGGCATTTGAATGACCCTTTCTGAATCCGCCTGGTATTCGCCTATTTGATTCTCTCCTTCAGCTTCTAATCTCTCCAGGATAGCAAGTGAGAGAATTTTGTATGTTACCTGTAAGAGGATATTCCTCTATAGTTGTTAACGTTTTTCATGCTGCCTTTCTTGTGTAATGGATGGATCAATGCTGTTTTCCAATCTACTGGTAGGATTTCGTCTGTCCAAACTTGTTCTCTTTGCGTCTGCAAGATTTGAACTGCTTCTTCAGGGCACATTTCCAAATTCTGCAACTACATAGTCTTTTCCTGGTGCCTTATTGTTTTTGTGTCGAGCTATGTGACGTTGGGTGGTCTCCATTCTGGGTATCTGTGAATGGGTTCCTCGGTCTGGATGGGATTTTTGGGTTGATCGCAATTTAGTAGGTTCTTAAAGTAGTCAGCTAGGATGTTACAGTTTTCTTCATTTGAGGTCGCCAGTGTACCGTCCATTCGCTGAAAGCATAACGACAGAGGTTTATAGCCCGTAAGTTTTGTTTTGAACGTTCTGTAATACTCTCTGGTGTCATCTCTGTTAAATTTTTGGTCGATCTTCTCAATAAGTGAGTTTTCATATTTACGCTCCTCAGCATGGAAACACTTTAGCTGTCTGGGATTTGTAAGATTCACAATCAGATTGCTATTTTATTGAATAATATTGTTTCCATACATCGAGCCGTTTTTGAGAATTGTAACACAGGTATCATTCCAGGCATGTTTCTTGCTTCTTTTAATTCCAGCAATTTCTTTGGTATTATGTTTTAATATTAGTAATTATTTTATAAATATTTTAATAATTATCAATCTAGTAATTATGTTTTAATTTTATTATTTATTTATATATAGATAATAGTTCGGAGCAATACACTGATACTACCGGGGTCGACCTTGAGTTATTCATACCAGAAACCTTAAATAGAAACGCTAAAGATAGAGCTTTGATGTTACGGATAGAGGAAGAACTAGTCCATTTAGCCAAAGATAAGGGGTAAGTTTGAGTAGAATTCTGTTTCTTTATCACATATAAGAAGGATAACTATGTTTATTAATATTTTTTATTTTGATTGCGGGGAAACATAGTTATTTATTACTAGCGACCATTTCGGCTGAGGCGGGATACTTGCTCCAATATTGCATATATCCGTTTCCTAAAATTTGTCTTGATATTTAGGAAAACGCATTTTAAATTTCCTCCAATGTCGAGCTATCAGCGTATGTTAGTCCATCGATGTGCAGCTTATTTCGGGATGGACCACAACATAGAATCTTCTGGGAAGTGCGTTGTAGTGAATAAAACGAAAAATACCAGGATACCAGATGTGGAATTCAAGCAACACGTCAAAGAAGATATTGTGTTCAGTGAAGAACCCAGACGATCCATTTTGAAACGAGATTCGAATAGCATTGAAGATTATAATTATAAATCACCTGACAGACAATGCGGAATGGAAAATAGAAGAAGTAAAAGCTTTGAAGAAAGAGAAGAGGAGTATGAGAGGGCTAGACGAAGAATATTTAATAAAGAGGCAAGTTGGTATTTTCTTGGTTAAATTATGACTGCAAGCTTTTACGAAATGCATTGCTTATTAAGCTTGAATCAAAATGTAATTGTCCGTACTAGAATATGGTGTTACCTTCGTTTTTTTTAGAGATTATATTATAAGAAATTTCAATTTTAGATGCACGATTGTGGTTCAACAGACGATCTAGCTTGGTCCGAAATGTGGCTTAATGCAGATACGGAAAATATTGCACGTTATCGTTTACATAACTCTGAGCATCACAGTACAAGGTGCCCAGGGCGTCTTTTAAAGGTAAAATAAATGAATCGCATAATTGAAATAAAATAAATTAATTGGTTGTTAATGTCCCGATTAGGTACAATCTGAAGATCCTGGGGAAGAGACTCTTAGGCCATGTGTGGCTAAAAGTTATAGTTTTGGAGGGTATGGTGGAGTTTTGACAAGAGGAGATAGTGTTATGTCTACGCACAGTGCTGGCCCAAGATTACTTACTAAACAAGGTAATTATCATATACAACAGTGGTGTCTAACTTATTTGTGATCTCGGGCCTCAAATTTAGTTTGGTAGAGTTGCAGACCAAAGAAAAGGTGTACCAAAAAAAATATTACCAAGCGAAAACTAATTTAATCTATATTCGAAAATAATAATAAAAATTTTAAAAATATTTAAATTTTTAATTTGATTTACTATCTTTATAAAATGGCGTATCGAAGGTCGATTACGTTACTCCGAAACTTGACCAATCCAGTTTCGGATGTTACGTAACCATGACTTGGAAAACTATTACACATGGCCGGAGATAGGAAGCGATATGGTGAAGTGGTCGCCAACCTTAAGAAATGAAGACGCACAACAAGAAGAAGGAACATACAATGGCATTACAGGGCTTCGATGTCGCGTAGTTTTCGTGCCATATTTAATTGTCTTTTTAAAGTAAGCGTGGATCATATCAGATGATATATGGCTAAGCACACCATTATAAAAACATTCCCTTATTAAAACTCAGTATATCCTAAATGACGTTTTATATAATCAAAGAATAAAACATTTTCACCTTGAATTAATTCATGAGAATTCTATCACAGCTACGAGTTGATTTCTTTCTTGAATTGAAAAATTATGTAAACTATACCTTTTCAACTTCAAATTGAGAACAAACAATTTCAAATTGGGAACAAAAAATTTCAAATTGGGAACTAACAACTTTAAATTGGGAACAAACAATTTAAAATTGGGAGCAAACAATTTCGAAATGAGAGAATAAACAATTTCAAAATGGGAATAAACAATTTCAAATTGAGTTGGCTGTGAAACAATAAGAAATTAAAAAAACAAATAATTTAGTAATAAGTATTATTTTCGTATTATTTTAATTTAGTAATAAGTATTAAGTATTATGTCCTGTTCCATTCTATTAAAAAGTGCCATGCATGAAAAAAACTCAAGCAGATAATAAATATTAAAATGCAAATTTGTAGAATGTACAATAGCAACGAAATACATTAGGGGTTAAAAAATCTACTGCTTATAGATGGGCCAATCATCAAGACAGTGAAAAACAACGTGCTGGAAAAAGACGGACCAAAATTACAGCTGAACATCATGTATTTATGGAACGTTATATGGAAGAAAATCTGAAATAACTATCGGAATTAAAACATAAATTTCAATAAAATCAACGAATTGTTGTTTTTAAGGAATATTGGCTGGTGGAATGCAAAAATATCTAGATGGAATGATGTTACATTAAAAGACATTCACAATGAGCCGGAAAGAGCAAATATAAAAGAAAATAAAGTAAAAAGACGTGAATATGATCAGAAACGTTTGCAATATCATGCCAAAAGTATTCCTATAATTTACATGAATGAAACCAATTTTTATTTATTTATATCGTGAAGAAACGTAAAAAAAAAAAAAAAGAAGAAACGTGCCATCAAAGAAAAGAACTCGTTCCTCATATATTTTTGCTAACTGTAGAGGTGCAAACATTCATGTCATTGGATGTTAAGGGAATATGGGGTATATTTACCATGGATTTTTTTTCCCTATAACCAATGTGGGTCCAGGGGGGTTAGCCCTTAAAACACTGCGGCCCATTGGCCTATTGTATTTCCCCACATAATTTTGTTCATGCAAATAGATCCAGTCCCTCCCAGATTAGGTCCAGGATTCTATGTGCCATGTTTTTCATGGGGACTTTCTCAGCTGTGATATCAAGCTTGTGTCTCCTACGTGCAATTGCTTTACAGTGGAAGATTATATGGGCGGCGATTTCGTCCTCCTCATAGCATAACCTGCATAAAGGTTCATCCTTCCAGATACCCATTTTATGCAGGTGTTCTCGTAGAGGGCAGTGTCCTGTAAGTAGGCCTACCACAATTGCGATCTGCTTCCTTAGCAATTGCAGGATTGCAGCAGTTAGAGTTTCCGATGGTTTAGCTACCATTCGTTTGCTGTGTGTCAGATCATTCAAATTTACCCACTGTAGATGGTGCTTAGTTGCTACCCATTTACAGATTTTATTTCGGGTCGTGGTCTTGGTAATGTAGGGTCCGCTTTCAGCAATGATGTTTGCCTTGCAGGCTCCATCTTTTGCTAGCTTATCTGCCATTTCGTTACCCACCAGTCCCGTGTGGCTAGGCACCCAAGCGAGTGTGACCTTGTTATGCTTTGCCAGGGCTTGTAGGTCCTGAAGACAGTCCAAAACTGTCTTGGATTTGATTTCCTGACACACTAGAGCATTAATCGCAGCCTGACTGTCCGTAAAAATACGAATGTTTCTACTTTTGTAGTCCATTCTCAAATTTTCACGGGCACAGACCATGATAGCGTGTATTTCTGCTTGGAATGCTGTGGCATGTGTCCCCAGGGGTACAGATAGGCTGCACCCCAGGGACAGTCCATAGATTCCTGCACCAGTACCACTGTCCTTCTTGGAGCCGTCTGTATACCAATCCAGTCCTCCTGGGCAAGTGGTTATTTGATTGCCTTCTGTCCATCGTAGATGTGTTTTGAAGGGTAGATCGAATGACAGCCTTTTAGGCATCGAATCCCCCTCTATATTGAGGTAAGGTTCTGATATGACATTCGTTATCAAGGTGTGTCCTGACCTCGCCAGAGATTCCCATGTGCCATTGCATACGCATCTGAAAGCTCCCATCCTTGCCTCGCCCATGATAAAGATATCTAGGGGAAGAAGGCCTAGGATCACCTCCAGAGCCGCAGTTGGGGCGGTTTTCATCGTTCCCGTAATTGCTAAACAGGCCAGTCTTTGAACATAGGAGAGTTCTCTGATGGCCTGTTTTTGCTTCACTTTGGTCCACCATACTGTGGAGCCATATGTCAGAATGGGTCTAACTACCATAGTGTATAGCCAGTATATCATGCTTTGTTTCAGTCCCCATGATTCTAAGTGTTCTTTTGGTCATCATCAGTGCCATTTTACCTTTGTTGTTAGCTTTCTTTAGATGTTGATTCCAAGTCAGTTTGGAATCCAGGATTACACCTAGATACTTGACTTCATTACTCACCTTTAGATGCTCGTTATAGAAAATTGGGGGCTTTAGCCCATCCGTTTTTCTCATTCTAGTGAATGGTACTAGAGTGGATTTTTGGGGATTGACCCGAAGGTCGACCCCCCTGCACCAACTCTCCACCTCGTTCAGTGCTTGTTGCATAAGCGCTGCTATTATAGAAGGAAATTTACCCCTGATGAGAATGACTATGTCATCCGCATAGCTTTGGGTGTAAAATCCTTTATTATT
The DNA here is from genome assembly GCA_944588485.1 of Phosphuga atrata. Lineage (NCBI taxonomy): Eukaryota > Metazoa > Arthropoda > Insecta > Coleoptera > Silphidae > Phosphuga > Phosphuga atrata. The sequence continues at coordinate 54,709,152 of OX155892.1, forward strand.
TAGTGACACAAGCAGGCTATCAACAACCATGTCCCAAAGGAGTGGAGATAGAACCCCACCCTGATCCCTTGATGACAGCCATCCTCATTGTGACACCTGCTACTGTAGCCTCAACATTTCTACCCTGTAGCATGGACTTAATCCATCTGTTTGATGTTTTATTTGCACTATGGCTGCGGGCTGCATTGGCTATACTGTTGAAGGAGGTGTTGTCAAACGCACCTTCAATATCAAGGAAGGTACCAAGCTATTTTATATATATATATATATATATATATATATATATATATATATATATATATATAATAAGGTTTTCTAGTGTGTTATCTATTCTAACCACTAATTGGTGTAGAGCAGATTCACATGATTTTCCTGGTTGATAGGTATGCTGATTAGAGTGTAGGGGCCTGTCTAACAGGCAGGTCTCCCTCAGATGCTTTTCAACCAGTTTTTCTAACGTTTGAAACGTCCCATCAAAACGGCCCGGCTTTTTGTATAAATAGTACTTTTACTTGCCTCCAGGGAGTTGGCACATAGCCTGATGCCAGACTTGCCCTGTATAGCTTGATCAGTATTGGCACCAGCGTTTCCCTCCCCTGCCACAAAAGGGCGGGGAAGACACCGTCCGGGCCAGCTGCTTTGTATGGGCCAAAGGTATTTATGGCTTTATCAGGCTTTGTCAGGATTATCCATTGTTGGGTCTATCACATAGGAACCTGGGAAGTGAGCTTGGAGTAAAACTTCCATAGTTTCCTTCCCATTGGTTGTGTGTTTTCCGTTTGGTCCTCTGATAGTACCAACCGGATTTAACGGGTTCTTTATCAGAAGTCTCTGGAGTCTTGCTGTTTCAGATGTACTTTCGACATCCTCACACATCTTCCTCCTGGACTCCCTTTTAGCCCTCCATACAGATTCGTTATAATCAGTGAGTATAGCCGTATATTCGGTCCACATCCCTGTCATTTTAGCTCTATTGTAGAGCTTTCTCGCTTTGTTTTTCTTCTGTTCAAGTTCCTTGCTCCACCAGGTAACTACTCGTTTCCTGGTTCGCTTCCCTTGAGGACAGCTGTCATGATAAGAATTTATTATAGCCTCCTGAAGTAGAGTGGAGGCTTCTTCTATATCATGCGGACTGGTTATGTGCGAACTTAACACACTTGTACGTATCTTTAGCACTTCCTTATAGTACTCCCAGTCAGTTTTGCGTGGATTACGATACACATTCTCTATCCTGTCAACTGCGTTGACCTCCAGAAAGATGTATCGATGGTCCGACAACGACGGTTCTTCGGACACATACCACTTACTCAATAGTGCACTTGTATATAAGGACGCCAAAGTCATATCAATAACCACTTTCCGTCGTTTTGTTTGAAAGGTGGGCCTGTTACCGACATTCAGTATTGCCAGATTCGTGGACACTAAATATCTAAGCATAGACTCACCTCTTTTGTTGATATTGGTGCTCCCCCATACTACTTGGGCGTTGGCATCCATCCCCACCAGGATCTGGAGATTGGAAACCTCGCAGTATTTCACCAGGCGCTCCAATTCTGCGGTAGGTGGTGGTTCAGGTGCATCGTATGGTAGGTACGCAGAGGTCACAATAAGTTCCCTAACTGCGCCCCCCCCCCATGCGATACCTGATTTTTGCTGTGGCAAGATCTCTGAAACAGTGGTCGTGCAGCATTAATATGTCAATATCATTCCTAGCATAAATGCAGGATCTGATATTGTTACAGGAGTAGTCATAGATTAACTTACCCCTAGCTTCACCCAGACCCATTATTTTGCCGCTGTTTAACCAGGGTTCTTGGATCAGGGCTGTGCTGATGTCCCCAGCAGCTAAGATTCTGCATAGGGAGGCAGAGGCAGCCGCACTATGCTGAAGGTTGATCTGAAGTACTTTCACCAGTGGGCCGCTCCGCTCTCTTCCCTATGATCCTGAAAGTGAGCCGATTTAGACCAAAATAGGCTTTGCATCCCTTTTTGGTCAGATCACTCACGGATGCGGAATCTATGTAGAGAACCAAAGTGGTTCCCTTAGTATCCGCATTACTGCGGACAATACTCCATTCCTCTACATTTAAGCCCCTGTTTTGGGTCTAAAGTAGGGGGAGTATTTTAGCTGGCTCCGTCGTTCCAAGGAGTTCAGTTGGAACCCAAACCGCCACCTTGGTCATACGGACAATATCTCTCGCGGTACCCGCTCTGAGAATTGCCCCCTCCCAAGGTTTAAGCTTGGCCAACTTCTCTAGGAGCAAGACTTTTGCAGCTTCGTCGGCACAGGTAAAGTAAACTACGCCCTTGTCTACAAAGCTGTTTAAAATGGTGGCCTGTGCCTGGTTCACAGCTCCAGATCTCCCTCATTAGCTGTGATTGCAGAAACTTACCTTGTACTTCTGTCATCTTTTCCTCAGGATATTTCTGAAGAACAATAGCCATTTTGCAGGCAGAGATAGCTCCGCTGTAGGACTGCCTAGGCCTGCTATATGAGCTAGCACCAGGTTTGTTCCACAGCGGCGCCTCCGTCCTGGGCCTTTTAGGCTCCAGAGGCCGAGGATATCTCCGTCTGGGAGACGGTGTACTACCTTCAGATCTCAGCCTTTTGACGACGGCAGTCCCAGACCCACTCCCGGCACTAGTGCCAGTTGGTGCGTCCGCTCCCGCCGCCGGCTTGCCGGTCACACGCAGTTGAGGATCAAGTTTGGCTCTAGCGGCCTCCTGTTTCATCTTCCTGCGTTGCGACCCACTTATTCTGTACCTCTTTTGTTGCGTTGTTTGCAAGCTCAAGGTAGCAGTGCTTGGGGGCACCTTCTGTGGGTCTAGTGGTTGATCCACTTCCCCTCAGAGGTGACCCATTAGGAGAAGGAGTCTTATCGCTGCGTCTGTCAACCACAGCGACATCCTCCTCCCCCAATATCATGTCTTGAACCAAGAAGAACCTTAGGCCTGTTGGCCCTGCTTCGGTTCTAAGCTTTTCTTCTAGGTCTACATCCAGTGGTCATGTTCCCCTGTAGCTGTTTTGGGCATATTTGTTTTTTTTATTTTTATTTGAATTCATTTTTGTTCCCACGAGTAGCTAGGGAAATAAGTGGTCCGCCCCTGCAGAGCCCCTAAGTACACCGAGAGGGCGCCCTGTATCCCGGGTGCACCGTTAGCGACACTGAAATCACCCCAGTGCCATCCATCCATCACCACGGTAGCTTACAGCTTGGATTTGGGTTTGAAGGCGGAAAAAGATAGATTACAGAAGATCCTTAGATCTGAAGTGAACAAGAGTTAGGCCAAGTGAGGCCTTGACAGTATAGAAAGGGAAGTAAGTGAGTGTCTGCCGTAAGTCAGGAAGAGTTAGACGGCAGTCATCCAGCTAGGGCACCCCGTTTCTGCCAGGAACTGTTTCGCCAGATTGCGAACCCCTCGGGTTGGGAAGTTCTTAGTTGTTCGGCACCCAGAGTCCGACCCGAAACGAGTCGCCCTGCCAGGGCAGTGCTCCTCGCATCAGCAACGTCCAAAGGGCAGCACGAAGTTTAAGCCCCCGCACCACGACAAGGTGACTTCCATTCGCAGGGGAGAGGGATTCCATTACCATGGAATTAGAAGAGGTGTATTCAAGAGACCAGAAGCAAATTAATTTGTGCAACATTGCCTTTTGTAATGCTGGAAATATGTATCAGTCAAAAGTTATATTGGTAATTGATATTGCTCCTTGCCATAATTCAATCGAAGAAGTTGTTCATGAAGATGAATTTAATGGCCATCAAATACTGAGGCTTGGTCCATACAGTTCAATGTATAATGATATCGAACATGCATGCATGGTCAGCCTTAAAAGCCGATATTCAAAGATATTTGGCCATTCAAATGCCAAATGTTGGCTCTGAAAACGACAACAAATATTACTCAAGCCGAGTATCGTCTATAGCGGCTAGAAGGTATTTTAATTGTTAATTTACGGAAATTGAGTGCGGCTTAATGCGCCAGATGAGTTGCACATATTCAAAGATTCTTGCCTGTTGCTTTAAATATGATTCACGCAAATTTCTAATTATTATTTATTTATTTATTTATAGCGTATTTTCCCAATATTGGAAAATGTTACGCACTTTGACTCACTTCTTGACGTTCTTCTTATTTTGCCAGTATTCTTTCATTCTATTGGAGAATGCCAATTTTCTTTCGTCAGACCATTTAGGTCTGTAAGGTTTAGGTTTTGTTTGCTCTGGTTGGACTTCCCAATTGATCAATTTGTTACGGAAGGAGTCTCTGTCTGATTTGTCGGTTATGTTAGCGGTTCGCTGGTCTTTTTGTACTTCTTTCATCCATGGTGTTGTACTTTTGAGTGGTAATATGTAATCTAGTATCCTTTTGGTTAGTCGGGTATTCGGTAGTCTATCTATGTGCCCGAAGAATTTCATTTCTCGAGTCTTTTTCTAATATCAATTTCGATGTATGAGTATTTTTCAGTTGTCTTGATTGACTGTGCTCGGTACCCGTCAGGAGTAAGTCTTGCTTCTAGTATCTTCTGAATGATTTTTCATTCTTGATTTCTTCAAGTTCGTATTTCTTATTGAGTGTAAGTGTTTCGCTAGCGTAGAGACTTGCTGGTTTGATGACAGTGTTGTAGTGTCGAAGTTTAAGTTTTAGGGTTTTTGATAAGTTGGAGAGTCCTTGGTTTTCTGGAGACGGTTTTGTTGTGAGATTTTTTTGGATCCAGTAGGTTCGATAAATTTTCCCAGATATTTGAAATGTGGGACTCTTGATCATTCCGTATTTTGTTTGTATGTTCTCGCCTTTGTGACTTAACACTTAAACTTTTTCTCGAAGGATATTTGAAGTCCTACTTTTTCGGCGCATTCTTGGAGTGTTTCAATTTGTTCTTTTTTTGCAGTCTCTTGATCTTCTGTTAGTATAACCAAGTCATTAGCGAAGGCAAGGTATGTGTAACTGGTTTCCAGACATTTTGTTTCTTGAGCTCTTTTTCCCATTCTTCCATGACCTTATCCAAGACGATATTGAACAAGAGAAGGGAGAGGCCATCTCCTTGTCGCACGCTTGTCTGAATTTCGAAAGGTTCCGAGATTTCTCCCATAAATTTTATTTTGGATTTTGTGTTGATCAGCGTTTGTTCAATGAGTTTTCGTGTTTTGTGGTCTACTCCTCTGTCTTCAAGGATCTGGAAGAGTGATTGTCTATCGATCGAGTCGTGCGCTTTTTTAAAGTCGAAAATGTGCACATCACTGGTTTATTTCGAATTGCTCCCATTTTGACAATTGTTTTTAGGTTGAAGATTTGTTCGGGACAGGATCAGTTTTGTCTGAATCCTGCTTGAAACTCTGATAACTTTGGTTCGAGCTGTTCTTGTGTTCGTGTCAGGAGAAATCCCTCTGTAGTTATTCACATCTGATTTATCTCCTTTTTTGTGTAGTGGGTGGATAAGTGCTGTCTTCCAGTCATTGGGTATTTTTTCCGTTTGCTATATTTCTTGGATGATATGTGTAATTTATCTGAGTGCATTGGGTCCGAGGTTTTTAAGTAGTTCTGCAGTGATGCCGTCTTCACCTGAGGCTTTATTATTATTTAGTCTTGATTTGGGAGTGGATTTCGTCTTGAGTTGGTGATAGTGATTCTAATTATTGTTAATATTACGTTATTTAAGTAAATTTCCCTTTTTTATAATTTAATGAAAAAATATATCACAAGAAACATAATGTAATATTGAAAAATATTTTAACATTAAATTGTGTATTTGCTTGTTTCCAATTTAAAATTGTTTATTCTTATTATAAAAATGTTCCCAATTTGAAATTGTTAGTTCCCTATTTGAAATCGTTTGTTCCCAATTTGAAATTGTTTGTTCCCTATTTGAAATTGTTTGTTCACAATTTGAAGTTGAAAAGGTATAGAATTCAGTTTGTTCAATTGGGTTGTTGAATAAAAAAAATTATCGATTTTTTTATGTATTTTAAAACCTTATAAATAATTCGGATGTGAAAAAAAAATTAAATTAATTATAAACAATTTAAAAGTGATAAAATTTTGAAAATAGTCACGTGACTCCAAACGCGCCATAATTTGTTTGTGACGTCGAAAGGGTGAAACTTCATTCAAACATAAACATTCTTTATAAAATCGTCGTTTTAGGATTTTTCCGGCGCATTGTTTAAAACCATTGGTTTCGACATTTAACAATGTGGGACATTTAAAAACATTTTTTGAGGAGTTATGTTTGTAGTACTCCTACACGACGGTACGAAACAAGCAAGATAACTTTTAATATTTGATATATTTAGCATGTCTAATACAGCTATTGTATTAACAGACAGGCGCGGGTAGAAATTACTCATTTTATGTCACAACGCAACTGGTTTTCGCTACCGAGTTTAAATAGTATATTTTACAGCAAGAGATGAAAGTGGCGTTTTTTTGGTGAGGTGGGAGTTTGCTCACGAGCGCCAGCGAGTTAGCAATTCCACCGAACCAAAAAAAAAACACTCATCTCGAGTAGTAAATGCAATTTTTTCTACTGATTTCGGTTGTAGAATCCATAATTCGACTTTAATAAATCCAATTCGAAGCGAACTGTCAGAACTGTCAATACAAACTTTATTGTTGGTTTGGTCGTTTCCATGGTAACATATTGCATTCTCATAGAAGGTGATACTTTTCAAGTCAAATGTCCTAATTTTATTTCGGTTTTTTAAATAGTTTCAGGCTCGTTTTAGGTTTGTACATAAAATATTTCATTGAAATTAATTTAATTAAAAGACAGTCCATGCAAATTTGGTTACTTTAGTGTTTTTATCGAGAAAATCATAAATTAAAAATGCTCATTTTCGTCCCTAGATGTGAAAATATTTTCATCTCTAGAATGAATAAATGTCACTTTCATGTAGGGTAAGCCGTGGAAAAATTGCCATTTTCACATATATCAGTAGAAAAAATATATTTTCAATTTGTTATAACTTTTTAATTACAACGAAAAAAAGAATACAAAAAAGAGTTTTGTTATAAAACTTATATATGAGCTCTCGATATATGTCAAAAAAAATTGATTCAAATACCCAATTTTTCAAAAATACAGGCCAAATATTTTTGAATATTGAATTTCAAATTTGAATTATGACATTTTGAACTGAACGTAATTTGAAGAGTCGAGTTCAAACTTTTCCCATTGAAAACTATGTTCTTATATGTAGAAAGAGCTTATGAGGTTGCTGCCCATCTAATTGCACGAAATTGTAAACAGTCGAGAATTTAGGGCCCAAAATTTTTAAAATGTGTATACTACCTTCACAGATTTATTCAAAACATTTAGTTCTATAGCCATTGCTTTTGTAGTTAATGCTTTATGATGGATGCTGCAATGAGTAAATTTTGCATGTGGTGGAACTTATTTAATTTTGGCGAAAACACCACCCACCAAGATAATTGGTTCATTGGTTTTGTTTCCTTTCATGTCGAATATAAGCCATCAACTGTAGAAACTTGGTTATGTCTGCACTTTCATCTACCTGAATTAGATAATATTTGATTAGCATTTAATTTTAACATTAAATTTTCTTGTTAGTAAAAAAAATGTTAGAGAGTTATCTGTTTAAAAGGTGTGTTTCTTTTGAAAATATAGCAGAAGCAATGGTTTTATCTAGTGATTCGAAAATTTTTCGTAATAAATAATGAATAATAATAATTTTTCTATTTTGCGTCTTTAATGGACTCATAACAGCACTCATATGCGTGCGGTTAAGGCTCGCCAAGTGCGATACAATTTTCTCAATATGTATCGGCGGTTTTTTTATTTAGAAATGGCATAAAAGGGCGCAAAATAGAAAAAAATATTGTAAAAACACTCGTTCGTAATGCGTTTTTCGTTCAAGTTTGGACGCGTGCTGTAAAATCGCACTGAACTCGTCCTTTAATATATTATTAAAGAAAAAAACTCTTCGGATGGAATCGTTTTCATATTTCATATTCCAAATAATTTTTATTATATCTTTTTACAGGACAGGATTTCGTTTTCTGTATGCTCTGTGATATTCGGGATTAAAATTCTAGCTATGTCAATGTTTTTCCATTCCTAACCATTATACCCAAGATCGGTCTCTTTTATTAAAATAACCCAATATGTCAGTGGTTCACTTACAACACATAGGAGAAAGGAAGTCCCAATGATAAATAAATCATGGAATTAGAAACTGCTCCATTGGTAACAAAACAATCTTCCATGTACCACATAGTATCACAGTTTGAGATACGCTGGTATAAAACTTTACATATTCTTATATTTTTAAGCATAAATTAAATCCTTTAACTTAAAACTTAAAAAACAAAATTAAAACTTTATAAAATATTGTTTTGAAACTGTATACAATAAACTCTATTTCAAAGGGTTTCAAATCTATGATTTCCGAATATTGCTTTCTATATTTACCTTTTGTCACTATATTTATATAAATTGATTTTAAGTTATCGATTTATATCTAATATAAGTTTCCTCTGAATAAATCTAATAATTGTTTTAGATTCAGGAGCGAGTTCCGTTTCTTGGCGCCTGAGTCCATCTAGTTCAGGTTACAAAACGCAATCTCAGCGCTCGGAATCCGTTACACCTTCACCCACCTCTACACCCTATCTCTCTGGAGACTCGACACGCCAAGACTCGACAAATAGCACTGCCACAAACACAAGTGATATGATGGTACAAAATTCAGAAGATATTGAGGGTACACAAGTCGTATGGGCTGTCACTAACATTAATAGTGTACCTAAAGGAAGTATTATCATTAATCCACAGGTAAATTTTTTATAAATCAAAGGATGATAAGTTGTTTTAAATGATAATAAAAATTATAGACCGGCCAGCCCGTGAAAAATGAGGATGGCTCACTTTATCATTATGATCCTGAAAATCCATTACCGGATTTACGATCTCCGACGCCCACGGCTGCTAAGCCTCCGCCGTCGCCAGCAAAGTCTCCTCAGAGGAGTCTCAGAGACAGACCTCAATCTCCAAAGAAACGTTCTAGAGCTTCCCCTATTAAGAAAACGAACAGTTCTACCAGTCCAAGCCTCCCTTATACACCTCCCCCGCCCCCACCGCCAAGAGACGTAAGCAGGACTTATTCTTTTGCGCCCAGTGCAGATTCCAACCCGCAACCTCAGTTAACGCCACAGCAATACCCAATGTATACTCCATCTTATACTCCTGATAATAACGTGCCTATTTATCCTCAGCCCTGCATAGTTTTTTCTCCTTACGCTGCTCCGGCTCCAGTACAATTCGATGCCAGGATTGTGAGTAAATTTTCAAAATGCATAAGCCTTTGTTTCAATATTATACCTTTTCAGGATACACAGGTGCAGGAGGTTCCAAGTTATTACGGGTTAACGGATAGCAATGCACCAACGCAACCAATCACATATCAAACTGCAGCGCCCCCTGTGTGGAATCAACAATCTCTAGCTTATTATCAAAACAATCCCCCACCACCAAATCCTACTCCACGATTTGCGGTCCCCATTCCTCAACAAGGAAGTTACATGGCCCCCTACCCTAGCTACCTAACTTCACAAAACATCCCCTCAAATCCTCAAAGCCAAGAAATTCTTCCCATGTATCAGCCATCAATGATGTACCAACCTAGTCAAACCTCAGTATATCCTAATCAAAATCTCATGTATACCCAACACAATCCTTCTTTTTCAAACCAAACCGTCTATCAGCCCCATAACATATCTTATCCGACGAATTCTCCAACTCCAAACAGTTCGAATTATCAAATTTTCGAACAAGGTTTGGTGCAAAATATGGGTCAAATGACACTCTCCGAACGTAGTAAGATGGTAGAAAATAGAGTTGGGACGCCGAAAAGAAAATTCAGTGGAAAAAACGGGATGTGTTCATCTAGTCAGAGCAGTACTGAAACCAGTTCCCCGGCTATGACCGTTGTGGCTGGTTATTGCCATAATAATCAGGGATTATATAGAACGACAACGGAGACTCCTCCCATTGTGCATAATTCTGCTGGATATGGAAATAATTATGCACCCGTTCTTTTTAGACAAGTAAGATTTTCTATTTTATACGTTATATTTATAAATTCTAATAGTGAACATATGAATAGCAATCTGGTATAGACAAGTAAGTTATTATAGGGGTCGTCCATTAATCACGTGATGTTTTCTAGCAGCTTTTTAAAACCACCACCCAGTGATACGTGGTATGGTTTTAAATTAAGCCCCCCTGGCCAAAATCACGTGTACTTATTTGGTACAAGTCGAGCGTCGATTTTAGGTTTTAAAATAGCGCGTTCAACAAGAAAAATAAATACACGTGATATTCACAAACCCCCTCCCCCTCTTACGATCCTCACGTGATTAATGGGCGATCCCATAGTGTGCACTTAACACGTTCGATATCACCGCGCCACAAGACCACGCTAAATTTTAAGCATTTTTTTTAATTTAATGCATGTTTATTAATACATATAACATAACATACGTTTATTTTAGGATTGTAAAGTGTTATAAGGTTCTATATATAAATTACAGGAATATGTATTTACTTACGCTAATGATTATTTAAAGAATAGTAACGAAAAGAGTAAAATTAATATTCCATTTTTTTATTATTCTGGAATACTTTAATTAAAATAATTTATTTCAAAAATGATTAATTTGGCAATCCAGAAAAAAAAAATCTTTTTTTTTAAATTTTTTTATCTTTTCAAAATTAATGTTTTCAACACTGCCCACTGTCTGTAAAAATACACCGGGATGGGCAAACTTTTTCCATAAAAGGTCACAATTACTATATTTAAAATTTTAAAACGCCTCTTCGCAAATATATGTTGGTTCAAAAACTTTTTCCACAAAATAACGAGAATTGCTAAATTGCGGGGTGGATAAGGATTTAACCTTTGAAGTCAATTCATCTTTTTTTATTCATTCTTTAAATGTAAATTGTATTTTTGCCCTCCTGAATTGAAAAGCTAGCTTTGACATCGTGTATACGTCCAGCGAAACTAGATTTTTACACACAATGTTGCAAAGTACGGCTAGGATACGGTAAAGTGACCAGTAAATTTTAACCTTTCAAGGATACTTACAAAATAAATTATTTTTAAAACAATAAAATCTAATTTAGAAAAAGCTACTTTATACCATATTTGACACGATAATGTATAAAACAACAATTATTTTTAGGGTTCTGTTGTTATCAACAACAAACCCTTAAGCCGGCTCCACACATTGGCCATGTGATGTGGCATATGTCACATTGCCAATGCGTGGATGAAGAAGTTGGCGCTTGTGAATGAGCTGGTGGAGGTTGGCACATGCATTGGCGGCTGGCCATAGATTCGTCGGTTTTCTGTCCCGCTTCAAGGGAATTGGCGCATGCTCCCACATGACAAGTTTTCCCTCCACACATTGGTCATATATTTATTATCACCTTGTTATAAGTTATGTTATCAGTTTTTGTCTTGTCTTTGATTGTCATTTATTTTGCAAATCAATTAACTTTTATTTAAATAAATAAAACAATTCTACAGAGTTTCCTACTTAATAGTTGTATATTGTATGCAGCAGATGCTGTATAAAAAGCAGCAACCGCTAGTTCAAGATCAAGATCACCAGACATGTTACCATTGGCTCTACAACTTGTGAACTGAGAAGTTGGCACTTGTGAGCCAATATGTAGAAGCCCACTTGTGGTGTGTGTGAAAGAACAGCAAATGTTGGAATACACATTGGCCTGGCCGTGTGAGCCAATGTGTGGAGCCGGCTTTATAGTTTCGATGTCAGTCCGTCCGTCTGTCCGCAGTTCTGCTCAGAGACTATTAGTAATAAAAAGCTGCAATTTGGCACGTATATACAGATTAGTCACGCCGACAAAGTGCTAAAATAAAATCTTCTAGGGTAAATTAATTAAATAAAAAAATTCTAGGGTACCTTCTCTACACGTAAAGTGGGGACGTTTTTTTTTTCTCGTCTAACCCATGGTGTTTTCTAACCCATGGGGTGTTGTTGGATAGGTCTTTCAAAAATATTACAGGTTTGTGAAAACAATATTTCGATTAAGAGACCCGTTTGTGGAATATTAAAAGATTATTAGAGTCAATATAAGGAAGTTAAAAGGAAAAGTATCACAGCTAGTAGGCTTTATTAGTTTACGAGTTAAGGTAGACTTCCGAGCAAAGCGGCTCTGGCGACACTAACGCAGCGTCAATGCCGCTGCGACGTAGCGATAGTATTATGCACTATGAAAATGTATGACTGACGCTGACCGCGTCAATGTCGCTGCGCTCGAATGGCGCCTCATACATTTTCATAGTGCATAATACTATCGCTATGTCGCGGCGGCCTTGACGCTGCGTTAGTGACGCCAGAGCCGCTTTGCTCTTAAGTCTACCTTAATAGTTAACCAACTTGTCGACCTTAATAGTCGACCAAAATGTAACAAATCGAGCGGAAGCCGTATAAACAGCAAGATGTTACTGGTTATGTTGTACGTCAAATGACAAAATCAATGTCAACTGACTGTTCTGAACAAGTTATTCGTTATAGAATTTTTTAGACATTTGAGTCGACAGTCATAAGAGTAAGAATGGCAACTACGGAACCCTACACACCTGCGCGTGGCCCGACACGCACCTGGCCGGTTTTCAATTATAGAGTATAGCATATGACATTTTGCAAAATGACATATTATGTACCTAATAAATTTGAATTAGTAAAAATGTCAAAGTTTGTGAGTACCAACATTAAAAAATTAAATAATCTCCAATATTGGAAATAATCTAAATCGTTTTGTTTCTTAAATAATAACTGTCGGCATAAAATCTTATACAAATTGCGTGCGGAAATGATTTTACAACGTTCCAGCTAATGGGGAACTCGCCCTTCGGACCCAAAGCAGCTGTTGCGTTGTAAAATCAGCGTTTCCGCACTCTAATGTAAATATCTATTGTCATATCCTGAGCATAACGATTTTTTTCCTTGTACGGCTGTATTAAAAACATTCACATGACTAATTATATGAAGTGTGTAAAGTGATATCACATGCTCATTCAAATTCTGCAAAATTGATTGCATTTCTTCACTTTTAAAAATAATATGATTCGTCTTATTCCCAGCATCATTTTAGAACTTTTCCTTAAACTAACGAACGCGATTGTGGTACGACATTCTGTTTTCAATTCTTCCATAAATACAATAAATGGATGATGGTTTAATCCTCTCCATCAAATAAAAATAACATTATCATTTATTGCAATGTATAAATATTAATATTCCTCTTCTGGATGTATAACTGAAGAACATTCTTTTCGAACATTCCGATATTTTCATATCAAAATTCATTATTACAATTTCAAAGCTTTTGGAGTAGTAACTCTATAAAATTGATTCAATAAAACGCGACTGGATCTCAAACTGTCCAAAACCATGTCCATGGACCGCGAAGTATGAAAACAAATCACAGAGCAAGTCCAAAATCCTATGTTATCTAGAGCAGCGCACTGGTTGCCAGTCTTCAGCTAGGGCTCAAAGAACGAAGGACTCGGATCCGTAATTTTGTTGTTTTGCATTAAAATACCTTTTAATTTTATATTCCTTCTTAGAATAGTTTTGCAGAATATAAGACAAATGGGTTTGTGTTTAACTCGTGTAAAAAATTCGGTTTTCCCTTTATCCTTGGAAATTTTTCTTCTTCATTTTCTCTTTTCTTATTTATGACTACTATTAATAATAAAATGTTATTACACCATTTAGAATATTTATTTAATTCCGTTTATTCCAGTGAGTGGAGAATAATAATAACACAACTGTTATTGGCATTTCGCTGTTCATCAACTACAGGTTTTTGAACCTATTTTTAGACTGGAATAGAATTTACGGGTAGCAAGACTCGGTAAATACACAAAGTGACCGACGGGGGCGTCGCCAACAAATTTGTACCCTCCGATGCAGCGAAAAGGATTTTATTACAACGCGTTGTATGATTAAATTAAGAAAAAAAAAATACTAATATTTTAATTTTTAAAATATTGTATATGGTTTAATAAAATTACGTGCGACCGTGGCCGCATGAAAAGATTCCAACGCTCCCATGCGGCCAGCGGTTTGGTCACACCTATCCTAAAAGATTTGTTTCATTATAAATATACAACTTATAGGTTTATGAATTTTTAAAATTTAAAACTTTTCGTAATGTGATCTAATTATAACAGTTTTTTATCGAATAATATATTATTATTACTTTTTTTGGGACATGGAAGCCCAAATTATAATTAGTTTTCTTATGTTTGTTGTTTTCAAATAATTATTGTTATGAACAGGCCAAGTAAAACTATTTTCCTCTTAAAAACGATTTATTAAATTAAAATTGGAAAAATCAGGACAAGGGCAAATAAAATTTACCTAAGTAGCGAATGAGTGATACAAATAGGTTGATTTGTCCATATACTAATGTTTTTAAAATATAATGTGGATCTAATAGCGAAAGTGTTAATTAGATAAATATATGCTCCTATGTTTTTTAAATAATACATTTATGTAATTATATTTTTTTGTAGATGAACAATGTGAGAGCAAGTACTCCAGTCACAAGTAGAGGTAGTAGATCACCAACACCTAGTGAATCGCACATAGATCGACAAAGATATTCTTTACCGCCATTAGTTCATTATCAGGGAATGCCTTATCCAATCCAATGTAAGTAAAATTATACTGATTGTAGGATAACTAATAATATTTTTAATTCAATTTGCAGCTGATACTAGATTAGTGCCCGGTAGGGGACAACCTACTGCTTATAGACAACCACCTTCTAGACAACACAGTGTTAATTCAGCAGATAGATATTATAAAAATAGAAGATCAAGGTATGTTTTAGTTTTTTTTATTACTGAAAAATTGTAATGTGTTGTGAAACAACACTACTAAATGTAGCTGTGTTTTTAAGAATTTTTTATAATTTATATAATTTATTATAATATCATGTCAATATTATTTTTAATGGTTTTTACTGGACACAAGACATGTGTAGAAATATCACAAAGCGTATAAAGCGTTCCGATCTAAATTTTATTGAATAGATTTTATTGATTATTGTTCGGAACGCAATAAAGTCAGAACGTGTCAGAATGAACGGGTCTGGAATCAGAAGTTCATTTTTTGTTTATTTTCGTCTTTAATTTGTCACTTTTATTTATTTATTTATTTATTTAACCAGAAATATACATAGAGTTATATTTACATATACCAAAATATACAAAATAAGACTATAGAGGTAATCAAATACCTGTACATAGTTCTGGAATTCTTAAATCTAACTAAGATAGGTTTTAAAGTATAATTAAATTAAAAAAGTATATATATATATATATATATATATATATATATATATATATATCTTATAATTAAGAACACTTGCCGTTTATCACCCATAATTAATTTAAATATGTATATGTAAATAACAAAAAAAGTGTAACAATCTTAGAATTCTTATATTCATAACACACGAAATTATATAAATATTATATTCTTTGTCTTTGTTTCACTCGAAACATTTTGTCTCGAGTCTCGACTTTCGATTGTCTGTCTGGTTTGTGTTGATTCTGATATTTTGTCTCGAGTCCTGTAGCAGAAGGACGTCAGGTCGATGGCAAAGTCATGGCAAAATGTGTTTAAGTGGATCGATCAAAAAAGGTTCAGGTTTTGGAGAACTTTAAAAATTATCAATGCCTTTGGAAAAATTTGGAACTAATTTAATGAATATAAAGACAGAGTAATACGGGCAAACGCTATTAAATCTCTAATTGGTAATTTAAACTTAGAGATTACTGAAGAAGACATTAAACATAAAATAAAGGCTATAGAACAGAATTAACCAAAATAAAGCAATCTACTAAAAGTGGTTGTTGAAAAAAGTTATCAATAAATTTCTTCTTGCAATCCATTGTTGGGTGGTGGTGATTTCCGGCGGTGGGTGACCACCGAAGTTTTCTTTGGTTCTTTTTTGGACTTCATTGGACAACATATTGAAGACAAAGAGCAGCTGAATGTTCTTTTGTACGTCACTCTAGCTCAGCCGTGTGAACATGGAATGAAATAAAAACGAAGCATTCACTTAAAGGTTAAACGTTAAGGTTAACCGTTCACCCGAATGAACGATTTTGCTCATTACTGCCGTACTCATGCACTAATATTTATTTTTTATTACTCATGCGCGAGAGGTACTTCTTGGTGCACGTTTTTTAATACGAGAAATGCCGCTTCTCGTTGTATTTCCACATAACCTGGGTAACGCACGCAAATATCCAATATTGCTAGGTTACATTAAAAAAAAAAAAAACACAATCAAGACCTCGGTATTAAAAAAGTGACGTGAAATTTTCAGAAATTTTTGTCATTACAAAATAATATTAAAAATTAAAGGAAACGTTTTAAAATGAGTGTAAATTCTATGGTGATACCGGGGACTGAGGAGAGTTCTTATGACGAATCCAGACCACCGGAGACAATTGAAAAAGCAAATTCTTCATTTTGGGATCTATTTTTTTTTTTTGGTGGCACCTGGATCGCGAACTTGTAAGATACACCCCCTCGCATGAGTAATGAAAATATTGTTTGCAACACGGGCGGTGTTTTTTTGCCCTCTTGAGCGAATAGTCATTTTTGTTCTCGCGTCAAATTGATAACTTACCGCCCTTGTTACAAAATATACTATTTTATTACTAATGCATTAAAAGTACTATCTTGGCGCACGTTGTTTAGTACGAGAGACTTTTGGTTGTATTACCACATAACTTGGGTAACGTAAATATTCAATATCGCTAGGTTACAAAAAAAATAATAAACATAATCAAGACCTCAATATTAAAAAAGTGACGTATAAGTGACTGATTTTTTTTTCATTACAAAATAAAAATTAAAGTAAACGTTTTAAAACGAATGTAAATTCTATTGTGATACCGGGGACTGAGGAGAGTTCTTATGACGAATCCACACCACCGGAGACAATTGAAAAAGCAAATTCTTCATTTTTGATTCTATTTTTTTTTTGGATGGCACCTGGATCCCAATCTTGTAAGATACACCCCCTCGCATGAGTAATGAAAATATTGTTTGTAACACGGGCGGTATTGTCAATTGACCTTACTTCGTTCGTGCGCCCTATTTCGCTCTTGTCTCCAATTGACAACCTACCGCCCTAGTTGCAAAATATACTATTTTGATTTACATAGAGTCGATTATTTTGACAATACGAGTGTTACTTGTATAAATATTAGTTGTATCGATATATCGTGAAACATTTTTATAAATAAATATTGGTCTAATTTTAAATAAGTTTGGAAAATACTAGAATGTAAAAAATACGTCCATTGCAGGTGTTTTATTTTCGGTCGGGATGTAAAACAATTACCGCAATAAATGTGACAAATTAGTTCAGCTTGTATCCAAATGTAAATTTTTCATGATAATCAGTAGCTTAACTAGAATTCTTGTCCTATGCTGTTATTATCTAAATTATTATCCATATGCTGCTTTGCACTGGATTAAAAAAGTTATGTGCACTAGCAAAGCAGTTTCTCCTCAGTACCCTTCTATTTTTATATATATATATATATATATATATATATATATATATATATATATATATATATATATATATATATATATATGTATATATATATATATATATATGTATGTATATATAGGAAAATCTTATTCTTCATAAAGAGTTTTGCTTGTATCGAAACCACTCATAGTCAAAGAAAAATCGAGTAACCACTTAAAATAAGATAAAAAACTTGAAATAATGTCGAGTTGACTTTAAATATGACTAATTGTAAGTCCGAACGATAGCAATTGTATCGCGTTACCCATGTATTACTCGTTAACAAGTGACATTTATTGACAGTTCAGCGAGCTTAATATGAAAACACTGTTAACGTTAGAGCAGCGAATCTTCCTAGTGAAGTGTTATGGTTTAGGAGAAGTCAGTGTGTAAAGTGATGAGGTTTCCTACAGAGAAAACTTTTTTAATATGAGTTTTAGGAGAAAATCTTATTCTTTATAAACAGTTTTTGCTTTTTGCTTGTATCGAAACCCGTTATATTCAAATAAAAATCCAGTAATCACTTAAGATAAGATCAAAAACTTAAAATTATGTCGAGTTGTTGATTTTAAATATGACTTTCTGTTTGTTAATAAGGATGGCCACGAAACAAAAAATTATCTTATTATTTTCTGAACAAAAAAAAGATTATTTTTGATACAATAATTTAATTTTTAATTGTACAATTATTCCACATAGTCTCCTCCATATCCAGCGCAATCTTCAACTCTTTTTCTAAATTGTTTGTAAACGTTGTTTAACATTCCAACATTAATTTCTCGAACAGCCTCCTCAATCTGTATTTTTAGGTAATTTACATCGTTTCCCATTGGTTTCCTGTAAACTTTTTGCTTTAGCTAACCCCAAAGAAAGAAATCCATGGGAGTTAAGTCCGGTGACCGAGCTGGCAATGTGTTGGTCCATGTCGTCCAATCCATCTACCAGGAAAATGTAATTTAAAAATTCTCTAACAATCAAGGTACCATGAGCTGGACACCCATCTGGTTGGAAGTAGATGCGTCGCAATTCCTCTTGCTCAAGTAATGGCAATAAAAAATTCCGAAGCATTTCCAAGTAATTATGTTAATTTAAATTTACATTAAAAAAATAGGGACCAAATATTCTGTTAAACAGCATTCCGCACCAAACATTGACTTTTTGATATCGCTGATTCGTAGTGTTAAATTTGGTTTAAATTTGGATTATCCTTTGACCAATATCTACAATTTTGTGAGGAAACAGTACCATTTGTCGAAAACGTTGCTTCATCACTAAATTTTGATAAAATAGGCGATGTTCCATAGTATTCTCACCAATCCATAAACAAAACTCGAGTCTAAAAGCGTGATCTGTAATTTCTAAGGTGTGTCTGAATCTAGGTTTATTTATATGGGTAAATTTTATTCGCTTTATAAATTTTCTGCAATAATGTATGACTAACATTGAGTTCAGTTGTTCGCTGGCGTAAAGAAATCCTAGGATGTTCCGCAACTGATTCGATAGCCACAATGGTCACAGCATCATTATCATTGTACGCTTTGCGAGACTTCTTTTTGTCGGCAACGGATCCCATTTCATCAAACTTTTGAATTAATGTTGTTAAAGCTGTTCTGCTTAGACTAACATTTGGATATTTTTCTTTAAATAACTGAATTGCATATTTATACGAGACTTCTCCTAAACCATAACATTTCACTAGGTAGATTCGCTGCTCTAACGTTAACCCTTAACCACCTGCCATACGTCTCAGGTGAGAAAATTACTGCTACTTTGGGTCTGAGAGACGTATGTCAGGTAGTTAGGCGTTAACATTGTTTTCATATTAAGCTGAACTGTCAATAAATGTCACTTGTTAACGAGTAATATATGGGTAACGCGATACAAATGCAACGTTCGGACTTACAATTAGTCATATTTAAAATCAACAACTCGACATTATTTTAAGTTTTTTATCTTATCTTAAGTGATTACTCGATTTTTCTTTGACTATGAGGGGTTTCGATACAAGCAAAACTTTTTATGAAGAATAATATCTGAATTATATGTAGAATTTGATTAGAAGAAATTCTATGTAGAAAAAGGTATGTAGAATCAGATAATTTTTGAAGTTCGGGCATAACCTGTTTTGAACACCCTTCAAAATTATTGGTTTTTAATTTGGACTTCCGTGGATTATAAGTTGGACTTCCATGGTTTTTCCGTACAAAAAAGGTGTTTCGAGACGTTATAATTTTTATTAAGTATTAATATTTTTAAGACATTAAATTCTGCATAGGTAGAAATACAAGGTCCGGCAACGAGTATTCACGATTTTTAAGGTATGATTTTGAGCTTAATAATTGCAACAGAGAAACATACATTTATTGGATAATGCAGTTTACATTTTATTTTTTAATTACATTTGACAAATGCGTTCCATTTGTCTTTCGCATTCTCGGAGCCGGATCTGAAATGATTGTATGACACAGTGTTAAATATCGGGACCTATATAGCTTATTTCATTTCTAATGTTATTTTTTAATTTCTCTAATGTGTGGGGCCTGTTTACGGACTCTTTCGACTTCAAATATTCCGATAAAAAGAAATCACTGGAATCTTAAATCTGGATATATTTTGCCAATTAAAATTACAATGTTGAGAAATTAATTTTCTCGGCCCTGGGAAACATTTGTTTCAAAATTCTAATACACATTCGAGCTAAGTGACTTGTCCCATTGCTAAAATCACTACTCACTGATGTCCCTTCCCAACTTCTGCAGTTCTGCTGTTAAAAAAATTTCAAGCATTACATACATACAATCCTTTATTGGCATAAATAAAAAAAAAACATAAACCTTTCCTATTACAATACTAAATAAAAACAATTTAGATTCCGCAAAGAAAATCAAAACAAACAAAATATAAAAAAGAAAACAAAATCAATAATCACCATAAAAAAAAGTCCAAGTTAAAAGAGAGAAAAAAAACTACACTGGACATTCCTCTGTTTCCGTTCCCTGTTCCTTCCATCCTTTTATCCTTTCCATCATTACTAAACCACTACCATCCTCATTCATGCACTGTTTCCATTTCGAGCCTAACACTCTCTCTCTTTCGGTCCACTCTCCTTTTTTGCACTCCTCAAACCAATGCACCCACACGTCTTTCCCTACCCCACATACACCACAACTCTTATACTTGTCATCCATCCAATACTTTCGCCCTCTATCTTCACAGCCGCATCTAAACCTAGCAATTACTGACTGGGCATTCAGGCCAATTGTTGATTTTAAGTATTTAGGTAGCTCTTCAAATATTTGTATTTCTGCATAGTTCTTACTATATTTACTTTCCATTATTTTCCTTTGATGTTCTTGCAGTTCAACTTCCTTCAGCCTTACCACTAGCCATTCGTCAACTCGCACGCCTTCCCTCCTAAGCCTCTCCATTTCCATGATAGACATACCACCTCCTTCATAGAGTTTCCTTCTATTCCTTCCCCAATTTGTCTCTCTCCTACCATTAATTCCTTCCAAACTTGCTACCCTGAACACTTCTTTTACAATTCTTTCCTCAGTCATTCCCTTCACTTTACCTTCATACCTTGCTACTCGTCGGCTTGCTTCAATTCCTAATTTAAATGCATTTAGCTCCTGCAGTATTATGTAGGAAGAAGTTGATCTGTCTAATTTCAGGGCCTTTTTAAAGAATTGTAGTTGCACTTTTTCCTCGCCTTCTTCTTCCTTCACCCCCCATATTTCAGCTCCATACATCAATATACTTCGCCAGCAAGCCTTCCACCCATCATCTCCTTCGCCCAGTAATTTGTGCTAAACTCTTTTCCCCATACCTTCAAGAACCTTTCTGCCGCCACCCACGCTTTTTTTGCCATGTACTCTATATGCTCTTTATTACCGCACCCACTCCCAAATACAAACCCTAAATACTTAAAATGCCCAACCTGCTCAATCTCCATTCCCTTCCATTCGAACCTCTCCTTCCTGCACACCCCACCTTTCTTAAACTTTAACCATTTTGTTTTATCTACATTTACAGTCAGTTTCCTTTTATCGAAAAATCTCTCCAATCTCTCAATCATTTCTTTCAATTCTCCTGCCGATTTTGCCAGTATTACCACATCATCCGCGTACGCCAGACTCTACTACTTCTTCCTCCCCACCACCACTCCCCCTGCTTGTCCAGCAGCCAAGACCTTTTCCAAATCTGCCACATATATATTGAAGAGTGCCGGGCTAAGCGGGCAACCTTGCTTCAGACCCATATCTACTTTGAAAGCGCTCGACTTACTCTCTCTCACTTTGACCCTACACCACGTTTCTTTATACAGCCGCTCGATACCATCTCTCAATTTTCCAGATATACCCTTTTTTCCTATACATTCCTACAACATTTTCCTATTTACCGTGTCATATGCAGCTTTTAAGTCTAGGAACAGAGCAAAGAGCCTACCATTGGGACTTGCTAATTCCTGGTCGATAATATACCTCAGGGTTATTAAATGTTCAGTAGTTCCCCTTCCTTCTCTAAAACCTGCTTGCGTTTCTGGTAGCAACATTTTTCATTCCACTTCCTCTCCCAAACGCCTTTCCAATAATTTCGCATACATTTTATAGGATGAATGCATGAGTGTTATACCCCTATAGTTTCTCATTTCGTCCCTCTCACCCCTTTTGTAGACAGGTATCACTTCCCCCACCATCCAACTGTTTGGAATTCCAACTTCTTTCCGCCATATTTTATTGAATTCGTCTGTCACTCTCTCTAAACATTGCTCATTTGCCATCATCCAAGCCTCATTCGGTACCATGTCTTGACCTGCCGCCTTTTTTTCTTTAAGGATTTTGCCATATTTACCACCTTATTCAATGAAAAATTCCTCTTCTTCCACTATGCTCATACCGAGTTCGTGCCTCATCGGTTCATCTTGATCTACCCCCCCTCCTACTAACTCCATGAAGTGCAGTTTCCAATCCTCTATCTCAAATTTGTCTGTCACTCCTTGTCCTCTACCTCCGTTTTTCCTTAGGAACCGCCACAGCTCCGCTTCATTATTAATGTTTGATATCTCTTCCACCCTTTTCTTTTCCCCATCTTCTTTTTTTGTCTTCATAACTCTCTCAAGCTGCAGTTTTTGTTTCTTAATTTCTTCTTTGACTCCTTTTCCTTCTCTCCATCTTTTTAACACCTCTCTCAGCTTTTTCTTTTCTTTCCTGCATTCTTCATCAAACCATGTGGATTTGGTTCCAGTTATCTTCATAGTTTTTGCCACCATTGACTCTCTCATACAATGCGTTATTTCTTTCATATCTTTGAGGTTTTTCCAATCAACTTTTGCTAGCCTCGTGGCATATATTTCTTGTGCGGGCTGATCCCATTTATATATTATCCTTTCCCCACTTCCCCTTGTTTCGTGTTTTTCTTTCAAGGTCACAATTACCGGCATATGATCGGAGTCCCCTCTAATACCAATCCTCATACTTTCTATTGACTCCATTGAATTCTCATTTGCCACCACTAGGTCAATAACGGATTCACCACTACCTCCCAGAAAAGTAAATTCCCCGTCCCAGTCTCCTACACAGCACCCATTTAGCACTTCCCATTGGTTTTTCTTCACCCACTCCAACCACAGCTTTCCTTGAGCATTCATTACTTTATCCTTAGATTTCCTCGTGATTTCACCTCTACTACTGCTAATTCCCATCAGCTGCTCTTCCCCAATTCTTACATTCCAGTCTCCTCCTATCAGCAGTTTTTCGTGTTCCTCTTCGTTCAGGCAATCTTCTATTTTTTGTTGTATTTCCATAGATCTATTATTATTATACACCGTCATCACCCCCCACCATTGCCCTTCAATTTCTATTTCCCTCATCACCAGACCTTCACACATATGTTTCGCCTTATCTTTTTCTCTTCTGGGTATATCTGCGGAAGCTTTTTCCCTGAGAGCCTTGTCCACCCCTGTTACTATTCCACCTTTTGCCCTTCCGAAATTAGAATCTTTTTTTGCAAATTGCGGCCTCCATCTATAGCCCTCCGGCAACCTCTTAATGCACTCCTCCCATTCCTCTTGTTTTGTCTAAGTTAATAGATTAATAACTTTCCACTAAGTTAATAACTTGGATATCAGACAAGAACGCCCCAAATTCTTCCTCTCCTATTCTCGGTTTCCTTAGTAATCCTGCCACGTTCCAAAATAAAATTTTAATTGTTTTCCCCTTTTTCTCCCTTCCCGCACCTGGCTTGCTGCACCTTAGTTTTTTTGCATAATCTTCTGTGACTCCTCCCATGTTACCCAATTTCCATCCACTTCCATCTTCTTTTAACCGATCTTCCCTTGGTACCCTCTATCCTTTAGAATATTTGCTTTCTGTCGCAACTCCTTTTGAATTTCCCGTTCTTTCTTAGTAAGATCGTCTTGGATAAAAATATCAGACCCCTTCAGCTTATATTTATTTTGCATGACTATTCTCTTTACGTCCCAACTTAGCAATTTTGCGACAATTGGCCCTTGGTTCGAACCTTTATCTCTTATCTTGAACATGCTTCCTACACCTTCTTTTACTCCAAATCTTTCTTCCAATAACTCCTTAGCGTCTTCTAACCATCTCTCTCCTTTTACCCCATGAATCACAATATTATTTTTTATTTCCTTTCTTTCTCTTCTTTCTTCCATTTCTCTTAGTTGCTTTACTTCCTCTATTAGTGAGTCTTTACCATTCTCCCCACTTCTGACGGAGTTTTCTCTCTCTACTCTGTAGTCGTTCTCCAACTTCTTTATCCTGCCCTTGATATCGGTGTTTTCGTTTCTTATCGCTTTCAATTGTGATATTATTTCCTCTTTCCACCCCCTTTCCTTCTACTCTACTTCCTTTTGTTCCCTCCTAGCCCTTTCCAAGTTTTCTTCGAGTTCTTTATTTTCTCTTCTCATTTATTCCATCTTATTCTCGACGGCTTTAAAATCCTTCCTCATTTCCCGAAGCTCTTCAAAGATCTTCTCCAAAGCTCCTTCCATACCCACACTCATTTCTCTCTTTTCCAAATCCTCTTGTTTTGAACATTTTGCCAATTGTGTCGGCGACCGACTCAATTTGGCGCACCGATCAAACGGACTTCTAGACTCACTGTTTGATCTTGCCCTGCTGTCGTGGTCCATTGCCTATGCCTTATTTATTATTTATTTATTTTCACTTTGCTACCAAAAGACCCGGCCCGGACTCGAACCCGCGCGCAGTTGTGCTTAAATATTTGTTTCCACATCATTCAAGCATTATCAAATACCGTTTCAAATTAACAGTAACTAATTTTCTTGTTCAAAGAAATAAGGTCCAAGTATCGCGTAAACAATAGGCCACACCACAGCCCTCATATTTACATACACTTTCAAAATTATTTGGGTTGCGTACCGTTCTCTAGGTCCCACAGTAAACATTATTAATATTCCCAGTTTCCATAAAACGTTGGTGCCATTGCCTAATTGTGTTTCGAGACGGAATCTTACTTCGCCTAGTAATCTTATATATTCACCGAAATTACTTAACCCCAATTATGCATTCAGATCGAAAAAACGCCGTTACACAAAATATTAGCTGTTTCACTGGCCATGAATTCATGGTTATTAAAACTGCATTATACATTAAACAAATTCCGCTTCACACTATCGCCCGCCCATTGCTGCTAACCACACCACAGCCCTTTTAAATTCGGCAGTACCTGTTGCCGGACCCCGTATTTGAACAGATTTACATTAAAAAAAAAATTAAACCATAGTGGTTATATGTTAAATATTGAATTTTTGTATATTTATGCGTTATTGTGTAATAAATGTTTTTATTTTTATTTTCAGAGGCAATAAACCACCTATACATCTTCCACCAAATGGCAAACAACAGCCACACTAAGTAGTATCAGCAATAAGAAATATATTTTACTTCCGATTTTCTTTTGTTTGGAACAAAACTCTATTTTTAATTCCAAATGTTTAACTTTTTTTCATACGACATAAAAACAACGATCGACGCTGCCCTCTTTGTTGATTATTTATTAAAACTCAAAAGGTAAGAGGTTCCTTGATTTCCAATTCAATATCCTCTAACAAAGTAATACTATATTTAAAACATAATGAATCAATTTCTACCCACACAAGTAATAAATAAATATAAATATTTATGGGAATATAAATATTCAGAACTTCAATAACATATGACTTTCTTTGACAAAATAAAAATAGATTTTATTTCTATCAACAGTTTTCTTTAATGAAATAATATATATATATATATATATATATATATATATATATATATATATAACCAATGAAAAAATAATAAATTGTCTGATGATTGTTGAATATTATTATTATTTTATATTATTTGAATATTATTAGAAAATATGAGAACTAAGAAATGTAAAATCTATATATTTCAATGTTTTCTAAATGCAAATTGTTTATTATTTTAAAATAACCACTATAAAAATTCTCAATGAATTGTAATTTTGTATCCAACAATTATATTGAAATATTTATATTGATTTGTTTTATACAATAGTAGGCCATTTTTAAAGCAATTGAAAGCGTTTATATAAGAAAAGTTTACATAAAACATATTAAAATGCTCAAATAAGTTATTAATTTTATCAGCACAAGTTATATTTTTGTAAAACAAATTATATATTATATATGGACAGATGAGATATATATTTAATATTGTTGAATTTAAAACAAAGATTTTTTTGCTTGTTCGAAATAAAAAGTTATTGCTTAATATACCTATTACACTAATTAATAAATAATAAGTGTATTATTAGTAAACCAGCGTGATTTTTTGATATATTATATGAAAATATATATACTGTAATGTTATTGGGCATTTTAACTGAGGTAAAGACAATCTATTTATGTTGTATATTTGAATAAATAATAATAGTATTTACATGTAGGGTCCACGTTTACTAAATCCTAAATAAAAATCATTCATTTTTTTTATTGTTGTTAAATAAAAATAAATCTAAATCTTCCTTTTGACTGTTGCGAACTGTTAATGTATAAAAGATTTCTGTTTTATAAGGCTTCAAATTTAACTTCTCGCCAAAACTTCTAAACATCTCTTTAAATAATGAAATTAAATAATGAAGTTTTTAAACGAAACCACTTTACACATTCCCACGAAATCACTTTTGTCAATATTAGAAATTTTATGGATTACTTTTAATTGACTAGGAGGAAGAAACTTGTGTGGTAAACAATATTTTTGATCAGTGTACTACTAAATATTAAGATTAATAAAATTTCGGACATGATTTTTGTTTTTTCTAAAATGTATTAATATTGACAAATTTGAGTAAAATTCAACAACCGTTATTGGCTGATTTTAATAATGATAAATCCATCCATTCTATAAATTATAATGAAAATGGTAAAAAAAAACATATTTTGCTTAGGAAGATTTTTTCGAAACTGTTTACGTCAATTACAATTGATTGTTAAAAAAATGAAAATAAAACCAAGAAAATCTGTAAAACCTTTGTATGGGGTTTGATAAAATATTGAAAGAAGATATTGTATGTACTTAATATTGTATGTTGGAAATATGGAATTTTATATGCATTTACTAGTGTGGTAGTAGATTTAAATAAAGAAAAAAGTCATTTCGCTATGAATAAAATAAAAACTATTATATTGTGCGAGAAAGAAAGTTTCTGATATATAAAAAAGAAATTATAATAATAAACAACTGTGTTCGTGCCATTTCCATAAAGTAAAATAAAACATTTTCCCACCAATAAACACATGTTTTGTAACTTACTGTTTAAAATGAATTATTTTAAAATTAACAAACGTATTTTTCTGCTAGTATTAATGTTGTTAGAAACTGTTAGGAGTTGTTACTACTATTTTAGCCATTTATAAATAGTTATTTATATTTTTATTTATTTTATCTTTTTTTTTTGTTCTAATGTGCCTCAAGACACCGATAACCCAAGTTATTTAATAAAAAAATGAAAAAAGCAACCTTACATTTCTTCTTTATAATTGAATTTAATGTATTCAAGAGTGTCAAACAAATAACAGATTTTAAGACAAGATTTATTAATCGTTAACCCTAATTTGATAAAATTTGTTAACAATTTAATTTTGTAAACAATTTAACTTTACTATTTAGTATGGCTACACCTGAAAATTATGTAATCAATTCCACATTAAAAAGACCATTTAAATCCATTTTAATGGTCTTAAATGGAATTCCATTTAAATCAAGTAAATACAGTGTGGAATTTAGAAACACAACTCAAGTTACTAGAGTTTAAAATAATTATTTGATGCCATTGAGGGTCTTAATGTATAATTTCACCGAGTCTTTTCTAAAATTTCCATCTGGCTATAATGACTATTTGATTGGCGTATCCTTGAAATGTCAACTACTAGGCACCACATAGAGGGTGATAACCCTGTGAGCAACTTCGGAATGTATCTGATGGTTAGCCACTGCCTACGCAAGAGAAAGGATCAATTTTAGATCGCATGCATTTGTTGCTAAATTTTTTAACGTGGTTCTTTGGGAGCGCGGGCAAGCTCATGAACCTTAGGGAATCTCCGCATTTTGTTTACCAAGAATGTACTTTTTCGTGGGGCTGGCGGGCTAACGACGCGTGGTGTTAGGGGAATCCCAAATTTGTATTTTCTAACTACGAAGGGCTGTACTACGCATTCTTCGTTAGATTGTTATGACAATTTGATAGTCGGTCATTTGTGTCTTTAAATTTGTGTATTTTCTGTTTTATAGAATCTCAAAATAGAGTAGCAATAGAAGTTATTAGTGAAAGTTAGATATCAGCATGTGTAGTTCTAAAAAAATCTGAGTGGGTGCGAAAAACCACAGAGAAAGTGGGAGTCGGAGTTACCTAAAATTACCTAAAGTTACATAAAATTAGTCAGTACTTTAAGATCGATGACTTTATTGATGAAAAACAAGTGAAGAGTGCTCTGAAAGTGAAGAAATGGACGCAATAGTATGGCCGATGCATCACCTGACACCAGTGTATATCCAGATCCAGAAAAACCACAACAAGGTACTGGCAATAATCAAAGTGTTACTTACCATATATTACTGATGAGAGTTAAAGAACTAAATGATCAAGTGCAACGAAAAACGGACATTTTAAAACTATGAGTCCTTTCATAAAAGACAGTAACAATATATATTTCCTAGAAAAACATTACTACATTGTTTCCAAGTCTAGTGTGAAACTTGAAGGTACATGGCTATCCCAATCTTTAATACTTCAGAAGGCGTATTGCGAAGCATGCTGGTTATTCGCAAATCGGGCATCTAAAAAAAATACAAATTGTTTAGATGGAATACTATGAAGACAGAGTAGAAAGACACGAGACATCGAAAATTTAGCTGGATTCTTGTCTTACGTATCAACAATGGCGGCTACATGGAACACTAGATGAAGAGCAAGTTCATGATCAAGAAAGAAAAATCTTTGGCGTCAAGTACTCTCTGATGTTACTCTAACACTTTCAACGTGTAATTTAGCATTTCGTGGACACATAGAAAACGCAGATAGGAATGATCCAACTTCCCGAGGAAACTTGGGTATTGTTGAGTTAATAGCAAAACACGATCCGATTTTACAAGAATTGTTAAGTAAACCAAATGGCCAGATAAAATACTTAAGTCCAAAAATACAAAATAAGCTCATTTCTCTTCTGGTTACTCTATCATTTTCGATAAGACTTAAAATATTTCAAAAACAGATCGAATGTGTAAACTTAACCGTTATTGTATATTCGAGAAAGACTAAAATGGAATCCCAAAGGTGCTCGTCATTAAAGAATCATTTTTAGGATTTCATGAAGTAATGATCAAACTGCCAATGTCTAACCAAATTATTAAATCTATAAATGACAAAAATATACCTCTACAGTGTCTAACCTAACCTAACACAATGAAAGGCACTTTTGGTGGAGTTCAAATCCTCATAAAAGGTATCGAGCCTAATGCGGTATGTGTTCACTGTGTAATTTATATGCAAATTTTGTTTACAAAGTTCAACAAATTTATATTTTTTTTGGACATCAGAAAGTATCAAAAGATGGTATCTTATCAAGTTATATATCTGATAAAAAATAATAAGTTTTCAACTTCGATAACATTAAAAACATTGAGCCTTTGATTTGCATTGAGCATTTTTGCATTAAAAGTTCGGTTTGTTGAAGTCCAAAAAGCGCTAACGAAAACAGTTCTTTTAAATTGCAAATCAGATGAAAGAATTGAAGCTATTTCATTTAAAAAGAATATCGAGAACTATAATTTTATTATATTATTGCTTTTCCATTGCAAAATTCTACAAACCATTGATGCAGCCTCTAAGCTACTAGAGTCTAACCGATCTTTCAAATGCCTTAAAACATTTCAAAATTTGTCTGGAAGAATTGGAAAGGTATCGACATGAATTTAAAAAAGGAAGCAAATGGTGTAGCAAAAAAGTGGTTAATCGCAACTCTGAATTTTATAAAACTCGTCATAGGAAGGTGAAGCGCCATGTTGACGAACTTTGCGAAGTTGAGCGTCTCGACGATCCGGAAAGTTTGCTCATAAGTGAACATATTTTATCGTGATTACAACGTGACGATTGTTACTGGGGCCCCATCCAATGAATTTGCCACGGGCCTCAAATGGTATAGTTTCGCCACTGCTTACATGACTCACCTTGGGTAATAGAAAGTCTCTTGACTGACCGACTCATCAATACGTAGGTCCAACAGAACCTTACATTTGGAAGTTATATTATTTTAAATACGGTGAGTCCGAAAACTCTTGGAATCCACTCTTGCCATGAATTTGAAGAAGCAGGTTTTTTTAATTCACACAAATAAAATTAAACAAATGATCAACTGTCATTTTCAAGTAGTTGTCAGTAGTTAATATAAATTTCTACCAGTCAAACTTAATTTATTAAATTTAAAAATGTTTACAAAAGAGCAAAAAACATTTATTGTCGAAAGTTATATCCGTAATGGTAGACGCCTGGAAAATGTTGAATGGGAATACAGTATCCACCCGTGCATTGAGGAATTTAGGCAACGTTTTCCTATGGCTGTATTTAATAGGAATTCGTTTAGACGGCAGGTATTATGATCAGTTGACTGCTTTCGAAGTACTGGTAACATTAACTCCAAATCAAGAAGTGGAAGCCCTGGTATTAATAATGAGATTATAAACAACATCAGAAATGTAGTCCAAGGCGAACCTATCAATTCAATTAGGAGACTAGGTTTTTGACTAGGTAATTTAAGTCGTACTACCACTCACAGGATTATTTGTCAAGATCTTCACATGAAACCATATAAGTTGCAAATGTACCAAGAACTTTTACCAATCGATTATAATAAAAGTATACTGTCGGTGGTTCAACGAAAATATGAACGACGAAGTATTAAATTTAACATTTTTCACTGATGAACCCTGGTTTCATCTAAACGGATACATTAATTCTCAAAACATGCGCATGTGGAGTGTTGACAACCCACATTTTTTTTTAGAGACCCCACTGCATCCAATCGAAGCTGGTGTGTGGTTAGCAATGTTAACATGCAGAATTATTGGTCCAAGATTTTTTCAATGGTAATTTATACACTGCCACTTATAGAACCACTATTTTGCAGTGAAATTATTGATGATGAACTCCACAATGGCTTCTTCCAACAAGATTCTGCTAGACCGGAGATTGCCTGTGAAACATCAAATTATCTTAAGGAATTCTTAGATGACAGGCTAATAAGCAAAGACCGATTTCCACCACGTTCTTGTGATCTAACTCCTCTGGACTTTTTTCTTTTTCCATATTTAAAAAAAATCAGTATTCAGCAGTCCAGTGCATACAGTAGAAGATCTGCGAAACTATGTAATAAGAAAATGTGAAGAGGTAGACAACACAGTATTACAAAATGTGTTCAATAACATAAAACGGCGAATTAATTTGTGTATTCGTGAAAATGGACAAGACATTCAAAATCTGTTGTAGGGTTTTCGCGTACCCGACTTTTTTTAATACCCGGGTATCGGGTATTATTTTTTCAAATCCCCGGTTATACCCGGGTACCCGGGTATTTGCAATTTTTGCAGAAAAAGAGACAATTTTCTTATAATAATGTTTTATTTTATTACGAAAGAGTAAAGTATGTCATTAAGTCTCCTTAACTTATAGTACAATCAGTCACACAGTTAAATAGGCTTGTTCTCATCAACTAATTAGGAAATAAAATGACTTTTTACTACAATAAATTCTGTTCTAAAATAACAAAAATATAACTAAATAAACTTTCCTCTCCGACACAGTTGAAAATTAAAAATCACACACAGTTAAAGAGTCTCGTTTTCTTAAACTGATTAAGAACTAAAAATACTTTTCATGACAAAAACTTTTACTCTTTGTTATGTTATAAAATAAAAAATATAACTTAATAATCTTAATTTCTTCTAAGAATAAATAATTTTAAAATAAATCAACTTAACATAAGTTACGGATAATCAACTTAAAACATGGCGAGATAACCTAACCTAACCTCAAGTTTACTGCATTTTTGTAAAAAACTCAACGCCATCTTTAAAGAATTTGAAAATTTTTTGTGCTGCAAATTTGCTGATATTATTTTTAAGGCACTACTTAGTAATAATTTTCCGAGAATTTTGATGAATTCGTTAATCAAAGTGGGTACCCGGGTCTGATAATGATATAGTACCCTGGTACCAAAAATTTCATATTCCCGGGTATACCCGAATCCGGGTACCCGGGTAGAAAACATTAATCTGTTGTAATGTTTGTTCTTCTTTGTTAATTTTATAATCCACAACACTATAAAATAAATCAGTGTTAAATTTATGAGAAGGCGTTTTATTTATAACTAATGAAATTGTTAAACTTAACACTAAAAACAATGCGACATAGCCTCAAGACCACTCCAAATAATTCATGGTTATAAATTTACTTTAACAACAACTGACAGCTACTTGAAAATGGCATTTGATAATTTGTTTAATTTTATGTGTGTGAATTAAGACATGACCTGCCTCTTCAAATTCATGGCAGGAGTGGATTCCAAGAGTTTTGGGACTCACGTTACATTCGCACCTACTAAAAATGGATGATTTAATAAAGATATCTTTAGTTCAAAAAAAACTGAAGATATTATAGACGTGAAAATTGTCATAGCGTTTCTTCTTTAAGAACTGAAGCAATATTAAAAATCCAGTCAAGAACTGTGAAGAATTCGGGCCGATTCTCATATACGCAACACTCAGCTACGCGAAGTCGTGCGACATCGCCTGTCAAATAATGATTACATTGTTTTAAATGGGCAGGTTCTCACTATGGCTACGCGACGTGCCCATTTACAACAATGTAATCATTATTTGACAGGCGATGTCGCACGACGTCGCGTAGCTGAGTGTCGCGCATATGGGAATCGACCTAAAGGGTAACTTTTTACGAAAATATTTTAAAAACCGAAAACTTAGAACGTGGATTTTTTTTTTTAATTAATTATACTTCGCGTCTCGTTCTCGATGATAATTTGTAGTAATGCTCGTCATTGCTAACATTTTACACTTTTTAGAGTTTGAAATTTGGCGCCTAGGCTGGGGTGGACGGCGCACGGCCGGCCTTGTACAGTCATATTTGTTCGTTGTGTTTGACGCTTCACAGGTACTGAGTACTCTAAGTGCAAAAAATTACCAAATCTAAATAAGAATAAAAGGTTTATAATGCCAGGAGATAAGAAGAAGAGAAAATCATGTTCGCAATCACGAACAGAGATAGGAAGAAACAAAAGAAAACGGACGAAAGACTGGAAAAAATCATGAAAACACAGATCGATAACCTAAAAAAGTCGTTTGTAAACTGGCAGAATTAAATAAAACCATTGATAAAAATCAGAATTAAAATGTAGGTATCACATAAAAAGTATTTAGCTATAAAACGTATGTTTCATACATAAAAAGTATGTTTTTTTTGTACAAAAACAACATGTACAAAAAACTGTCTATATGAGAAACTGTCTATACGACAAACTGTCTATATGACAAACTGTTTACATGACAAACTGTCCATACGACAAACTGTCGGTATAACAATAAAGATATATGAGTTTCCACATGAAACCAGTATTACCTAAAAAGTATTTAGCCTCCATACGAGACACTTAGTTAAAAAATGCTTAAGTGTGTTGATTCATTCACACTTAAGTATGTTTTTGAACAAAAACAACATGTACAAAAACTGTCTATATGACAAACTGTCCATACCACAAACTGTCTATATGACAAACTGTTTATACGATAAACTGTATAAGAAAAAAGATATATCAGTTTACATATATGAAACCGGTACCACATAAAAAGTATTTAGCCTCCATACAAGACACTTACTTAAAATATCTTTAAGTGTGGCGATTCATTCACACTTAAGTATGTCTTTGTACAGAAATAATATGTACAAGAGCTGTCTATACGATAAACTGTCCGTAGAACTGTCTATACGAAAAATTGTCCATATGACAAACTGTCCAAATGACAAACTGTATGTATAATAAACTGTCTATACAACACACTGTCCATACGAATAACAGTACATAGGACAAACTGTCCATTAGACGAACTTAAAAAAATACTTACAATAAAGGTCTATATTATAAAATAATTTCTTTTTTTAGAAGAAAATCTGGATAAAATGGTGATTCAGGTAATCTCATCCAACAAACCCCAAAAGTAAGAGAGAAATTAAGAAGTAAGAGAGAGATAGCTCTTACTGAAGATCTAGACGCAACTGAAATAGACCCCAGGTTAATGAGGTTATATTAGAAATGCTAGGAGAGCATTCTGACTCCAAAAAAGAAATTACAATAAAAATAAACGAAGAATTAAAATAAAAAGAGGTACAATACGACAAAAGCATCGAGTTGGTCATCAAAATCACCAGCAGGCCCTAGGGAAGTAGATGAGGTAAAGGAGCCATCAGGCTGTCTAAAACACTTTATCCAAAACTGGCAATAAATTACCAAGGATAAATTTGTCCTAGATTGTCTGAAGGGGTATAAAATACCTTTCAGAGAAATCCACATCAAACAAAACACCTAACAGACCAAAATTGGGTTAAAAATGGTATTATAAAAATTAGGCATAAAATAAATAAGCTCTTAGCTAAAAATGTAATAGAGCCTTGTCAAAATGGAGATAATGAATTAAATTCATCTTTCTTCTTAGTTGACAGCCCAGATGGCTGCAGAAGATTTATTATCAATTTAAGAAATCTAAACACATTTATCGATACTATCCATTTTAAAATGGAAGATATTAAGTCCACCAAATACTTAATATCTATTGGATCATATATGTGCCCATAATTATGAAAGTGGTCTAAGTCAAAATTAAACAAGAAAATAGTTTATCAGTTATTTCGCACAGCATTATTTTAAACTAAATTTATACAATGTAATTTTTAGGATATCGTCAATAATGAACTATTAGTTGGTGGTTGTAAGTTCAAAAATATATGGAATTCATTTAGTGTTAATAATGTGGTGTGAAATAACTGATAAACCCATTTTTTTTTAAATTTGACTTAGACCACTTTCATAATTATGGGCACATATGTGTTCAATAGATCTAAAAGGCATATATCCAGTTTACTTGCCTTCCCTTTGGTTTATGCACAAGTCCTCCTTTTGTTTATACAAAAATTATGAAATCTGTTATGAAAAAGTTAGACAACTAGGTACTTTATCAATTATTTACATTGATGATCTATTAATCGTGCGAAATTCGTATGAATCCTGTAAAAAAAATCATCAAATTTGGTGAAAAATATGTTGGAACAATTGGGCTTTTTCATTAACCACCAAAAAAGTTCACAAACTCCTAGTCAGAAATACATGGGTTTTTATTATAAATTCAGTAGATTTTAGACCAGAGTTGACAGACACGGCGGCTTTCACAGCGGTGTCATATGAATCCATCTACTGTAAATGACTAGAAAGGCAAAAGTATCTAGCCTTAATTGTAAGTGACAACGACTACGACGGTGGAAATTATGTTAATAAACTAATAATGGAATAACTGTATTTGTGGAAAATAAATACACTAACAGGTTCTAACCTAATTAGAACACTTGTGTTTAAACTTGAGATATCTTCAGATGCATCTCTGACCGGTTGGGGTGCACACTGTAATGACGTAAACGCTAATGGTTTCTGGACGAAAGAGGAAAGAAAGTTTATCATAAACTATCAACAACTATTAGCAGTATTCTTTGGTCTAAGATATTTCGAGAACAAAGTATCAGACGGCAAAATTATCTTAAGAATTCATAACACGTCAGCAATTTTCTATATATGAATAGGACAGGCGGCATTCAATATCCCCACTTAAATGCATTAGCAAGAGAGATCGGGCAATGGTGCGAGAGGAGACAAATCTGGATTTACGCGCCATACATCCCGTCAGTTATGAGTAAAGAATAATTTGAAAAAATCAATAAAAAGGTCGTAATTTTCTCAATTGACCTTTTTACATCAAGGTTGAATCGAAAATGTCCTAGCTTTTGTTCCCGCTTCCCAGATCGAAACGCGATGACAGTAGATGCATTTACTATTAGGTGAACCAATGAAAAATCTATGTTTTTTCCTCCTTTCGCACTTACCCTTAGAACTCGCGAAAAATAATAACCGATAAAGCTAAGGGAACAGTAGTGGTACCATTGTGGTCAACCCAGCCTTGGTACCCGCTCTTCAAACCACTACTTACCGAACCGCCTTTAGTTTTTAAACCTCGCAAACATTTGTTATTGTCTCCTTCCAAGAATGAAATACATCCACTGGCATACAAACTTTAATTGGTGGCAGGAAACTTTTCCGCAAAGCGTTCCTTAGTAAAGGAATAAATGAAGCATCAACAGAAATCATGAGCAAGTCCATAACACCATCAACACTCAAACAATACCAAGGTGCCTTAAAGCTATGGTGGAAATTTGGTACATGAAACAATATTCCAATATTTAATGCAAGTACAGTAAATATTCTATAGTACGTTTTCTAACGGAAAGGTTCGAAAACGGAGCAAGCTATGGGACTTTGAACTGCATCAGATGAGCTATATCACTCATCTCTGTAAGGATAAATTGCTGTCCCGATTCTTCAGGGAAATGTTGAGGAACGACCTACAAGGTTTAAATATACAAGTACAGGGGACACAACACCAGCCTTGAAGGACTTGGTCTGATCGAATCAGCTAAAAGTAGCTAAAAGCAGCTAAAGGGTGCAGCAGAAAAAGTATCAACGATGCTTATTTTATCTACGGCACAGCAAACTATCGCACTAATTAATATAAAAAACATATCCAAGGACAAATCGAAAATTAATTTATAAAATACCAGACCTGATAAAAATGTCCAAGCCAGGAAGAAATAAGCCAGAGTTTATACTACCTTTTTTATAAAGAAAAACCTGAGCTATGTGTCGCTACAGCTCTAATTCACTACTTGAATAAGACAAAAGACCTAAGAAATGATTAAAACAACAAATTACTCATATCAAACATCAAGCCATACTAAAACGTAACGTCTCAAACGATTGGTCACTGGGAAAAATCCTTGCTGTCTAAAGCTGGCATTGATACAAATCAGTTCACAGCACATTCTATAAAATATGCTGCAGTATCAGTGGCTGGTTTTAAAAATGGTGTCGATATAGACACAACCAGACGTACTGCTAGTTGGTCTCGACGGCCACAGACCTTCGCAAAACTTTACAATCGCGCGATTCAAGATAATATCTGTATTATCTAAAGCACAGTAACTCTTTCTTCATGATGTCCTGTCATGTAACATGATAAATGAATGAGTTTTCTTATACGCTAAAAGTCTACAAATTATCATCGAAAAGGAGACGTGTAGTATAATTGAACGATCAAACGAGCCCGCCGAAGGCGGGCGAAGTTCGATCGTGATTATACGAAACGTCTCGTTCGAAGATGATCAATCTCCCTCCCTACATGTACCCGTTACAAAGTTGGTCGATAATGTCAAAGCTGCAAGTGCCTACAGCATTTTGGCTGATGAGTCATCTGATATATCAGGAGAGGAGCAACTATCAATAGGTCTTAGATATTACGATCAAAGGGAAAAAAATGTTAAGGAAGAATTTTTGGGTTTTGTCGAGTTAGAAAAAATGGATGCCCAAACGATAGCTGCTGCAATTAATGGATTCATCAATGCATTAAACATTGATGTTAACAAATGCACGGGACAGGGTTACGACGGATGTGCTACAATGGCGGGAAAAGTTGGCGGTGTTCAAAAAATATTAAGAGAAACATATAAAAAGGGTTTGTATTTTCACAAATTAAACCTCGTAGTAGACGACTTAAATAATGTTCCTGAGATCCGCAACTGCATTGGAACTGTAAAAGATACGATACATTTTTTCAGGGAATCAGTTTTGCGTCAAAAATATGCACCAAAAATACCATTGCTGTGTGAAACAAGGTGGTCTCATAAATACAAAAGTAATTCGATGTTTATGAAGCATTTTGTCGAAATTGTGGGAGGCTTGGAAAAACTTTCTCAGGAAGGGAATTCTGTGACAAGAAAAGTAGCTTTCCAGTTGTTATCCGCAGTTGGACAAACAACATTCATACTGGCTCTATGTATTATAGACAAGTATAATTCCCTGCTGCAACCGGTCGCAAACACATTGCAGTCAAAAACCATAACAACTGCAGTTGCAGGACACAGGCGTTCTGCCGAAGAAGGTAGTGAAGAATTATTAGAATCAGCTAATGAAATTTCTAAGGCTCTAAACATAGAGCTGCGTCTTCCAAGGACAGCAAGTCGTCAACAATATAGGGCAATTCATCTTGCTGGTTCGTTAAGCGAGTATTTTCGTCGCTCGTATTACGTGCCCTATTTGGAATCGTTATCATCCTCATTAGAGTCGAGGTTCGGCAAAGACCAATCACCAGCATTTGCTCTTTCATTGTTACACCCTGCTCAGTTAACAAAAATTACAGCTCCAAAACTTAAAAAATGTATGGAGGAAGTATCAAAATTTTATGGATTAGAAGCGATCACATCAGAAACCGAGCTGTGGCGCACGTATTGGATAAACAAACAGGAGGACTTTCAAACTTTGGAGATTGCAGAATTAATTCAACAAGGCGAGTCTTTTTATCCAAAGGTGAAAACAGCCCTAGAAATTTTATTGGCAATACCTTATTCTACGGCTACAATTGAAAGGTCATTTAGTACGCGTAAAAACATGGCTGAGATCTTTGTATGCTCAGTGTACATAGAAAACTTGTGAATAGTATGGGCGATTCTTTCACGGAACACGTCATAAAGCGTTTTGCTGAAAACCCTAGAAAATTACTTTTAAAATAGATTTAAAATCTTTATTTACCTTTAAAACAATTTAAATTAAATAAATGCATACCTACTTGAATTTATGTTTAATTTTTTTCTACCTATAAAGCAGGATCTTCTGCGGGTGTTTTCCCTACACACTACATAGATCTACCTTTTGTGTAATGTGTAGGGTAAAACATGTGCGGAGGACCCCCAAAAAAACAAATTTCATGACAACTCAGTCATGCGGTGACGTTCTTCCCAAGTCCTCTTCATTCGTGCACTACGTTCTTTCTTCCGTTCGTCCGTCCACTTTTTTCCTGGCATCTTTTTGAGCAGATCTTTATCAAATTTATTGTGCATTTTGGTGTTTCTAAATTTAACCCGATCATTCATGCGTGTATCGTGATGTTTAGCCGCTTGAGGTCTTCTTCAGTTTCCTGCATCCATTTGGACCTATTTTTACTGTTGAAGGTAATGTTGAAAATTTGTTTCGTAATTCTGTGCTGGTCCATTCTGTATATGTGACCAAAAAAATTAGCTCGTCTCTTTCTGAAAGTGTCAGTGGTAGGTTCTACGGTTTTATACATTTGTGATGATGGTCTCTGAATCCGTATTCCCTCCTTATTCACAGGCCCAAATTTTTTTCGGAGAATTTTACGTTCTTGTTTCTCTATTTCTTTGATTTTTGAGTGACCATGAATTAGTGTTGTTTCTGCGGCATAAAGTGCTTCAGGAAGAACGACTGTTTTGTAGTGTTGTAGTTTTGCACTAACAGATATTGATTTTATGTTAGAATGATTCCAAGTAAGTCGCTAAGTAATTTGCTATTATATTTAGGCCGGACAGTTGGATGATTTCTCCAAAGTATTGAACTGGGAAACTCTGGATACAGAACCATATTGTGTCTTGATGGCTAGATTGTCGGACGGGGATCGTTCTGTATACTATGTTATATCATAAGATATCTGGAGACCAGCCTTTTGTGAAATTTCGTGTAATTTTTCAAGTGCATGCTTTGCTGCTTGCCTTGTATCCGATAATATGGAAAAATCATCAGCAAACGTCAAACATTTGATATTAGCTCTATAATCTCTTCTCTTACCAATGTTTATTCTCTCATCTCGTATCCACCACATGTATCTCTTTTTCCCAAGTTCTTCACCCTATCGAACATGTATGTATTTCAAATATAATAATATTGTAGTATATAATGTAGTATAATATAATAATAATGTAGTATCAATGAGAATTTGTTGAAATAATGCCCCGGTTTTCCTATCAACTTTGAAATCTTCCAGAATGCTGACGAGAGTTGGTCTGTCGACAGAGTCGTAGGCTTTTTTGAAATAAACAAAGGTAACCACGGTGTTTCCACAAAATCGTATTTGCAAGATTGTCTTCAGATTTCAATTTTTTTGCCTGCCTGATATTCTCCTATCTGTGGGTCTACTTGAGGTCCAAGCCTATTCAAGAGAGCTTTCGAAAGAATTTTGTACGTTACTGGGAGGAGAGAAAGGCCTCTATAGTTGTTCGGGTTCATCTTATCACTTTTTTTATGAAGCTGGTGTATAAGTACGCATTTCCATTCTGGGGGGATTTGTTTGGTCACCCAAATATCACATATTATATTGTGTATTCTACCAATGAGGTTGTCGTCAGCCAGTTGCCATAACTCGGCAATGATTCCATCTGCCCCAGGGACTTTGTCGTTTTTCAATGAATGATGAAATGATGTCAGTTATCTCCTGGAAGGAAGGCGGCACGGAATCTGGATTGGATTCAGATAGTTCAAAAATAAACTTGTTGGAATCGGCGTCACAGTTGAGAAGATTGTTGAAGTACTCAGCTAAAATTTGACAATTCGCAGGTGTGTTCGTCTCCATTGAACCATCAGATCGACGAAAGTACAGGCAGGATGGTCGATATCCTGTCAGGTTCTCATTAAAAATTCTGTAAAAACTCCTAGTATTATTCTTTGTTAATATTTCCTCTAGTCGTTTTTTTTTTCAAAACGACGTCTTGTTTTTCTAATTAATTTTGATGATTGTTTTCGAATGCACAGGAACTCCTGCCATTTGTCTGGCGTTTTGTTGCTATGAATTTTTTTCCAAGCGTTAAGTCTGTCTTCTATGCTTACCATGTCCATCTATACTTACCTTTATGTGGGATTGGCCTATACTCATAGCATTCCTGAGGACATCTGATAATTCTGTCCAGTTTGACGTATTTGTTTCGTCGATTTCTTGCAAAATACTGTCCCTGTTTATTTTTAAATATTCAGGGTGAGGCTTAAAAATTCGTGGTTGTCGTGGTTGTCTCCTGTTGAGTTGGAGTTTAATTTTAATTTGTAACAAGTAGTGATCAGAATCGAAGAAACCTTTCCTCGTTTTTACATTAAAGACTTCCTTTTGGTTTGTATGAGAGATGGCAATATGATCGATTTGTAATTCACCCATATATTGGGTGCCCTCCAAGTGCAAAGCTTATGTCTGGGTTTTCTAAATTGTGTTGACATGATTTTAAGTTGTAAATTTTCACAAAAAGGTTTTAGTCTTTCAACATTTTTACTTGTTCCTTTATGTGCTGTGTCAATAGCTTTTGACAGAATCTTGACGTGATGCAGTGGAATTTGTTTGGTGACCTCTTCTAACTGTTCCCAGAAGGTATTCGATGTTTTAGGATCTTTCTTATGAGATGAGTTCCGATGCAGACGTAAAGTCAATGAGAATATATATATATATATATATATATATATATATATATATATATATATATATATATATATATATATATATATATATATATATATATATATATATATATATGTATATATATATATATATATATATATATATATATACACACAGGCGTATTTAAAGTAGGTGCGTAAGTGCAATCGGCAATGCACTGACGGGCCCGAATGCGGGCGGTCCCCTGTGACAATACTTTACAATACACATGTACAATACACTTGGTTAACAATACATAGGGTCAGAAAACGATTGTTTGCCTGTGTTTCTCACACCTACACCATCGTTGAATTCTACACCTAGCGCTGAGTTCGAGTCTTTAGAATCTTTAGATAAGTTTACTACAAAAACAGAAAACACTGAATTTACTGAGGGAGGAAGCAATAATACGGAAGAAGCCGAGGAGGAAACTTGTAAAACGAAATTTCAGTTGGAAATTGAAGAAGATGAAGTATTTTCAAGAAAGGAAAAACAAAACACACTTTAAGATCTGTCAAACACAAGGTGGTTTGCAAGGGCAAAAGCAACAAGTGCTTTATTACAAAATTTTAAATCAGTTCTCTTTCAGTCAATCAGTTTTCTAGAAACAATTGTAGAGATAAGGCACGACCACGATAAAGTGGCTACGGCCTCAGGACTTTTAAATAGTTTCACATTTGAAGATTTTAATTTTTTTGAATGGTGTTCTGCAAACTATTGATGTTGCATCAAAAATATTGCAGAAAAAAGACATTTGTTTATTTCAAGGCGTTTTATGCATGAAAAAATCTAAAGATAAACTTGCATCACTAATAACTGACGCTTATTTCAGACAATTTTTGGAACTCTCCAAGTCGAAATGGCTTCAATGTGATATGGACGAAGAACACATGCATCTAAAAAGAAAAAGAATTCGAAGAGTTAAAGAATTTCACGATGAAGCCACCAGAGACGATCCTGTTATAGATCATGTAATCAATTTTAAAACTAATGTAATAGATGCAATGGTAAACGAAATGTCTGACAGAATTAAGGGTATGGATGTTAAAGAATTGTTTCAGGTTTTCTAAATCCAATCTTCCTGAAAAAACAGTGCAAAATCAGATTGTAACAAGTTGTACAGTATTAAGTGATACATTTAAATCTATTTCCCCTATTTTGATAGATGAAATGATACAATTTCAGGACATATATTTTTCACGTGATAACCCTTGTTGTGATAGAGGTGTACTGGGTTATCGAGAATAATTCGTAGAACGGAAAATGTATGATCTTTATGTTGAATTAGTTTTTTGATTGTTTGTAACGCTGCCCATAGCAAGTATAGCAAGTACTGAGAGATCTTTTGGTGTATTGCGTAGACTAAAAACTCACCTAAGGGGCAGAATGACTCAACTCAGAACTTCTGATTTGGCATTACTTTCAATAGATACTCTCCTTACTTTCCGTAAGGAGGGAAGGTAATGAGCAACTGAACATTAAGGTGTTTGGCTAGTTCCAAGCTGTATCACAAATGAGTTCTCACCCCGATAAAATAAATGCCTTTTGTTAAATTTGTTACTTTACAATGCGTGGCAAAAAATAAAATCACCATCTAGTTTTGGAGTTTACAGAACTAGCAGCGTGACGCCACAATGTGTGCCAAAAATGTGCAACATAACTCTTTGTGATGGATGATTCTTCTATGTACGTTTCTCCTCTCTTACAATTAGAGCGGGCCCCGACAAAAACGTGCACCGAACAGCTGAATAGCCTACAAATGCGTATATATATATATATATATATATATATATATATATATATATATATATATATATATATATATATATATATATATATCTCGTGAGGAGTTGCTGATCTTCCATCGAGCGCCTCTCCAGGTGGCGGATCTGGGAATTCTCGCCAGATATGGCGGGTACCGAGGAAATAAAATACTCGGGGTGGACCAAAATTAGCAACTGCTGCCTTGCAGTGAGGATTTGGGCATCCAAAGGCTAAGGGAGCAAACCCCTACAGAAAACCCGCAGAATAGGAGGCGCAGAGAGCAATCCTCTCACCTATTAAACAAAGATGCGAAATGAATGATGGAAAAGAGACGAAATCTACGGGACAGGGGAAATTCGGTAACCCCAGAACCGGCACTTGTAGCTCGTGAGCGGGCTTACTTGGGTCGTCATCATGCAACGCTCTTACACCTGTGGCGAGTAACCAGGCCCGGGTGTGCTCAAAAGCTACTGGTAGAAAATTGGACAGGATGATGGATGATCCAGCGGGCTCGCCTAGTGAAAGGCAGATAGGTAACGCGGCTGATCCATTTAAAAGAAGCACTATCATAAACAGGTCACCTAGAAGATCGGCATCAGTAGGAGACATCTCATACACCCCAGATACCTATCAGAACAAGAGGAAACGGCAAGGAGAAGACAATGCTGAACAACCACCTGCAAAGAGTACGTGCGTCGAGGACACTCTTCTTAAGTAAGAACGAATGGCGGCTAAACTGTGTAAAAGCGTCG
The DNA here is from genome assembly GCA_944588485.1 of Phosphuga atrata. Classification (NCBI taxonomy): domain Eukaryota; kingdom Metazoa; phylum Arthropoda; class Insecta; order Coleoptera; family Silphidae; genus Phosphuga; species Phosphuga atrata. The sequence goes on from OX155892.1 coordinate 54,753,428, forward strand.
ACGACAGTTCAAACACTAAAAAGGAGATATGGGACATTAGTGCCGCCCCAAGAAACCTTGTGTCGCGAATGTTGATTGGAAAAAAAAAACAAATTTCGTCTCGCAAGGAAATAGATAAAATAACTGCCCTAGATGTGGTTACTCCGCTGAGTAACCACATACACAAAGAATTGCAGATATACACGAGATACTTAACAAAGAAGATAATCAAGAAAACCTATTACAGGTGTTAATCAATAACTGGCCCGGAGAAACGTATGTTAAAACCGAAACCAAGAAAGAAGATATTCTGGTTCAGGCACAGCAGGAAAATACAGTGGTGATAGTAGATGTGGCATCCGAAGCCGATAATGAAATGCAACTTCCTAAACAGACACAGCTATTTATGCAGGACAAACAAATTAAACCTGGTGACATCTTAAGGGTGAAGTTAAGTACAGTCATAATCACAGAAGTTAACCTAGAACGGGAGCGCCACGTCCACACGTATATAGTGGGAATTGATGGATCGAAGTATACAAAAAATGTCACAAAAGAAACCCTAAGTGTTATCTCGAAACTCTTCGACACAACCGGTGAAATTTTTCTGAAGGAAAATGAGTGTTTGTACTTGTTTGGACACCCCACCAAAACCTGGAAACTCCAATCCGGAAAGTCTTGGAATATTTTGGACATAAAACGGACACTAAGTTTACGCTAAAAGTTTCCCGAAACAGGGATCGTAGAAAGAAAAATAGTCCAAGGAAGATGAGCCTTCACGACACAGGGACCGAAAATACTCCCGAGATGAAATACGATAATCCACTAAAATGGGAAGTCCAACGGACTAGGAAGAGAAGGATAAAGACCATGACGATTACACCAAAGGAGCCCAATTTAAGCTATGCTGGAATGCTTAAGGGCTTAAAAAAAGACATTGATGTCAGAAAGATCGGCGTTCAAGTGCACAGAGTACATACATCTCCCGATAACAAGAAGATACAAATACAATTTACCTGCAAGGAAGATGATAACATACAATATTTCGAACAACAACTGGCAAGTAAGATATGAGAATCTGGCAAAGCTCAGGTAATAGAAAAGACAGGAACCATCGTAATTAGAGACCTAGATCCAGATATAGAACAAGATGAACTAGAAGAAGCTGTTGAAACTGGCGAAAACACTACCATAGAGACAAGAATAATGGGAAGCATGAACAAGAGGGGCCTTAAGCACGCTTTTATTACTATGCCAGAAACTGCTATGGGGAAGATGCTGAAACAAACCCGAATCCATGTTGATTGGAGCAGGTGCCGAATAGAAGAAAAATTTTCACCAAGCAGATGCTTTAAGTGCCTTAGGCTTGGCCATGTGGCAGCGAAATGTCCTAACAAAGAAGACAGGACGAAAGCATGCTTTAAATGTGGACAAAGTGATCACACAGCGAAAGACTGCAAAAACCCGCCTAGGTGTTTCGATTGTAACACACAGGAACATAGATCGGACAGCTGACCTGCAATGAGCATAAAAACTCTGCAGCTTAACACAGCAAGAAGTACCGCCGCGATGGATCTGCCATGCAACTACACACGATGTCGATATACTAACTATCTCCGAACCGAATAATAAAACAGTGCGCTAATTAGGATGGTTTACAGATAAATCTAGAGATGTCGCTATCCAAATAACAAGCCAAATAGTCGATATCGACGGCTTCGGACTGGATAATGAAGGATTTATCTGAGTTAAGGTGTGTGGAATAGCTTACTATTCATGCTACAACTCACCTAACTGTGAAATAAGCGAGTTTGAAGATTTCTTAGATAGACTCCAAGGTAGTATAAAGCAAGTGGGAACCAAATGTATAGTAGGTGGGGACTTTAATGCTAAATCTACTATATGGGGAAATGAAGCTGGCGACAAGAGAGGTACTATTCTTCTGGACTGGATCGCAGGTAATAATCTTATACTGCACAACCAAGGGAATGAACCGACTTTTAGGAGAGGCACCAGCCATTCAATAATTGACCTCACGCTAACATCCGAAAACACAGCCATAAATATCAGAAACTGGCAAGTCCTAGAAGAAGAGAGTCTGAGTGATCACATGTATATCTACTACGAAGTAAAAGAGGCTAACAAAAAAGGAAAGAAAAGCAGAGCTGGGAAAATTGTAGGTTGGAAAATAGATAGTAAAAGCATGGATATCTTTACTCAAAATTCCAAGAAAGGAATGAAAATAAGGAAAAACAAGCTTGAACATCTAACGCCAGAAAATGTAGTCCAAGAATGTACAATAGCCTGTAATAACTCGTTTCTAGCAAAAAAAGGGACCTTTAGAAGTCAGCCAGCATACTGGTGGAACGAGCAAATAGCGAATCTACGCAAAACCTGCCTGCGGTACATGAGAAAACTTGTAAGAAGCAATCGTAACCAAAGCCTTCCACTACCACAGAAAGAGAGACTCAAAGGCGAATATAAATCGCACAAAAAGGCACTAAAGACCGCGATCTACAAGTCAAAACAGCTTGCATGGACTAAAATCTGCGACGAAATAGACGAAGATATATGGGGAATTGGCTGTAAGATTGTTATGAAGAAAGCCCATTTGTACCCCAGAGTGAAGTTAAATGATGCAAGACAATTGGAAATTGCTAAGGAACTTTTTCCAAGCACCGAAACGACACCAATAAGGGAAGCTATACTACCAAACTGCCCACTGCCTCCAATTGATGCTGAAGAGCTCACAACAGCAATATATCAAGTAAAGAATAAAAAGGCTGCTGGTCTAGATAGAATACCACCAGAGGTAGTGAAGGCTGCAGCCCTATCGGAACTCGACACCCTTCTTGAAGTCTATAACACACTCCTACAAAAGGGAATCTTTCCACGTCAATGGAAGATAGCGAAATTGGTTCTTATCCAGAAACATGACTCCACTAAGTTTAGACCAATTTGTCTACTGGACGTATTTGGGAAATTATTTGAAAGAGTTATTTCAAACAGGCTCTATTGCGAAATCAATGGGAAACTATATAACCACCAATACGGATTCAGGAAAGCCGGTCTACCACTGATTCAATGCAAGAAGTACTGAAGATAGTTAATAGCATCAAATCAAAGGCACCAAATAACCGAGAACTCTGCATAATGGCTACTCTAGATATGCAATGCTTTCAACTCAGCACCGTGGGAAGGAATCATGCTGGCGCTCAAAGACATGGGAGTATCAATGTACCTCCGTCGAATAACATCGGACTATCTCTGTGAGAGATCTATACTTGTTGGGCGGGGCATGAACATGCAAATGGAAAGTGGGTACCACAGGGCTCCATTCTGGGACCTATCTTGTGGAATATTTTCTATATTTCAGTGCCCTCAATAGAAGTACCTACCGGGACAACTATTATTGGATTCGCTGATGACACAGCCGTTATTTGCAAAGCAAAAACATAGCTGGAGTTGGTCAGTAACACTAACTGGGTCTTGGTCAAGCTGTCGTCAGAAATCCGCAATAAGGGCCTGAAACTGGCAGCAGAAAAGACGGAAGCCCTAATACTTTACGGAGGCAGAAAATTTAAAAGAGCCACCTTCCAGCTGGAAAATGAAGTGATAGAAACAAAATCGCGGTTGAAATATCTCGGAGTAGTATTCGATCACAACTGTGAAATGAAGGGACATGTGGCGACATGCAGCATCAAAGCTGAAAAATCCGTAATGGCACTAAGCAGAATTATGCCAAACCTAGGGGGACCAAAATCATCCAATATCAAGATTTTAGCAAACGTGGCACATTCGATCCTCCTGTATGCAGCGCCCATATGGAGCCAAGCTACCAAGTGGGAAAAATACAGAAAACTCGTGGCAGGGGTACAACGTAGAGTGGCGCTGAGGATATGCTGCAGTTTTCGAACTGTGTCTACGGAAGCTGCATTGGTACTGGCCGGAATACCACCCATTGATCTCCAAATTAAAAAGAGGTGTCTTCAGTATCAAATTGCCAAAGAAATAGAAAGTAGCACCGACTGGGAAATACTTACCGAATGGCAGCGAACATGGGCAACGGACACCGAAAAAGGGGCATGGACACGCTTACTGATACCAGATCTTACAAACTGGATAGGACGCAAGCACGGAGAGATAAATTTCTACCTCTGCCAATTGCTGAGTTGACACGGGTTGTTCAATAGTTATCGGAATCGCTTCCACTTCAGCGATAGTGACTTGTGCCGAAAATGCATGGTGGTAGAAGATGCAAACCACGTGTTCTTCCACTGCGATATATGGAGACTGCTAATAGACGCAGCACATAATGGAGCGGGAGTTACACTAACTAGCCATAATTGTGTGAAGTTCATGCTTGTTAACCAGGATACGTGGAATATGGTGGATACCCTTGCGCGGAATATCGTACAAGAACGGCAAAAAGAAGAAACGGATATAGGTTGATTGGAACACCATTTCTCTTTTCCCGAAGTAATGCTCACGCGGTTCCAGGAAAATGAGAAGTCATGAGAGGAGGTTTTAGTCGGGGCGGGTCCGACACTAGGCTTGGTCTAGGCTTGATCTCCAAGGTCCGACCTTGGTGTGCATAACGCATTTCCTCCTCTCTTTGAAAAAATAAATAAATATATATATATATATATATATATATTTTCTTGTTATACTATCTGATGCTCGATATTTATTTTTCATGTCGTTGAACTGAAATATTAATGACTCATATGACGCATATGCTGTTGTCTGATGTTTAGAGAGTTGTCATTATTTATGAGATTATTCTAATTAATTATTTTTAAAACTAAAATTTTGTAAATTTTGTAATAAATTTAGGCTGCTCGAATATGCTCCACCCCACACTATAATACCATAACTCATAACACTGTGAAAAAATGCATAGTATATCATCTTTAGAGTGTTTACTTAACCCTCTAAATTTATAAAACACAAAAATCAAATATTTAATTTTATTTATCAAATTTACTATGTGCTGTCTCCATTTCATGTTGAAGTCAAAGACTATTCCTAAATATTTGTAGTATTTAACTCTTTTTAGAATTTTACCCTCTATTTGGCAATTAATGTGTTTTGGAACGATATCGATATAGTTCCCATCTCCCCTTAAATTTTATCTAAATAGGTATTCATCTTGATTACAACATTACTTCAGGTATCATCAGTAGATATGACAGCTGTGTCATCCGCATATGATATTATTATATCATTAGACATACTTTTTAATTGATCATTGACGTGTAAAATAAAAAATAATGGCCCTAATATTGTTCCTTGCGGGATACCTGTAGTTACATCTTCGTATTTACTTAAACAACCTTTAAGTTTAACTCTTTGTTGTCTGTTTGTCAATTAACTTTCAATTAGGCCCTCTGATACCATAATTGTATAGTTTTTTCCAATAAAATTTTGTGATTCACCGAGTCAAAAGCTTCGGCAAGATCCAGGAAAGTTATAGCTATTGGTTTACCTCTATCAAGTTTATTATAAATTATATTTGATATATGATTAAGTGCATCTTTTGTGCCTCTATTTTTAACAAATCCAAACTGGTTATCAGCTATATAATGTTGCTTTTATTTACAAACACCAAGATTCTATTATATATGACCTTTTCGAGTATTTTGGCCACGTTAGAGATTAATGATATAGGTCTATAATTTGATATGTCACTCTTATTTTTAGCTTTATATATGGGTAACAGATCAGCGCTTTTCAAGGCTACTGGCCATGTACCATTTTTATTCAATACAGAAGTTGATAATATGTGCAATTGGTTTTGATATATTCGCCTCTAACAATTAGTTTTTTAGAGTTTTTACATTTATATTGTCTACTCCGCCGCTTTTCACATCCATATTGTTTATGATGTTTTCAATTTCTAAACTATTAGTCGGTGCCAGAAAAATAGATTTTTAATTCATAGATGGATTTTTAACGTAAATATTTGTGGGTTTCCGTATCTTATCGCTTATTTTTTTTCAAATATTACTGAAGTAAGAATTGAATTCGTTTGCTATTCTAATGGGCTCTAGTTATATGCATATCTTTATTGTAAACTTGTTTTATATTGTCATCTTTTTTGCCGCTTTTCCCGAGTTTAGATTTAATTATTTCTCATAAGTGTCTTGGATTTTTCAGATTCCTTTTTATTTGTTCGCTATTGAATTTTATTTTTGCTTCTGTAATGACCTTATTCAGAATCCTTGTAGAATTCATATATTCTGTCTTGAGCCTATCGTTCCCTTGATCATATTGCCAGACCTTATATAATAATGCATACTTACTGCATGAAACTATTATAGCCTTACCAATCCATTCCGTTCTTGGTTTTGTTTTGTCACGTTATTGCTGTTTTTCACGTTAACAGTAACAGTTTTAATATCTTTTCCGTATTTCTTTTAAATTTTGTAATTGATATAAATAGTGGATAATGATCTGTTAGGGAGTCTATGAGTTTAAAGGTATTAGTTTTAATTGTTTCAGTTTTAATAAAAATATTATCTATGCATGTTCCAGAATTATTCGAATCTCATGGTCTAGTTATACCCTGAAAACCTGGATGGTACCCTGTATCTAGTAAATTGCATAAGAATGCATTGCTTAAGTAATCGTGAGTCATTAAATCTATGTTAAAATCACCTATAATTAGATGATTCTTTGTTTTACTCTTAGTTTTTAATAATTCTTATAAGTTCATTATAAATTCAGATTTTGGTAAATCATGAGATCTGTACAAAGCTGATATCTCTAAGTTAGTTTTATTGCCTAATTTAATACAAGAGTTCAATACCTTGAGTTTACCAATCTCTATAGTTTCTGTGTTTTCTTTTATATTGTTTTCTATGTATACAACAACACAATCAGATTTGTTAGTCCTACTGTCATTATAATAGATTTTATAACCTTCTAATATAAAATAGTCTTGGAATTCTAAGTTCCAGGATTCTCCACATATTATTATGCAGGGTTTTATTTCTAGTCTTTCAATAAAAACTTGAAGTTAATAATAATATTGTCTATGATATTGTCTATAATTTTAGTATTGTGGTCTTATTACTCATTTCTTTGGTTGTGGGTTTGGTGACTTCGTAAGTTGACTAAGCTGGAATGACGTGATGCTGATGATAAATGCAGTGTGTCGCTGAAGTTGGTTCTTCTTGGTGTCCTTGCGTTAACTATTGCACCAATATATCGTTGAAGATAACCAGGTTTTCCGGGTAATCTGTTGTTTCAATGTGTCTTTCGATTTTATTTCAAAGCACTTGGCACAGATGGCTATCGTTCGCGACGTGTTTAACATCAAATTTTGTCTTGTATTGTTGTTACTAAAATTACAATTAATGCAGCATAATTTAGACTGTCTGCGACAATCTATTGAATTATGAGAGCCAGCACCATGGGCGTAAGGGGGGGTGGGTGGGGGGTCTGGTTAGGTTTAGGGTGGGTTGGTTGGATGGGGTTTGGGGGTTGTAAGTAAGGTATCTTTTTTTTTGTGGAGGACGTAGCAAGCACATTCAGTTAACTTGACAAGTGGCCCTCCTGAAATCACGACCATCTTAGTACCGCTGCAAGCATAACCTCAAGATGTCGCTGTCGTACGATGGAATTCTAACCTATATTTTATTATCATACATCCCCCATTCACTATGAGTGTTTAGGGGTTCTGGAACTTCACTATTTGTTTTTACTGCTCAATTTTGCATCTGCATCCTGCTGTTGCATAATGGGGATTAGTTTGTCTCTAACCATAGTAACTTTTTTTTATTGTGGTTTGGTGGAAACTCTCACTAAACCCCCTTTTCCACTTGGCTTTTCAACATGCGCCACCCCGGTTACGGGTATTTTGCATTCCTTCAGGATGGGCTGCCCGGACGGTTAGTGCCTCCCTGGTTGAAAATGCCTCCTCGGCTGGACCTAACCGAGGACATAACCGAGGAGGACCTAACTGCATGTAACCCATATGCTTCTGGTGCCTGACAATACCACGCAACATATTAGTGTATTTTCATAAGTTTCTAATAGTAAAATCGCATTTTTCTTGTAATTAAACGACATATTTACGGTTTTCAGATTTTTACCTTTACATGTGCTGCAAGACACCGCTTCTTGACAAATTTCATGATTCTAGGTCAACGGCAAGTACCCTATAGGTTTTGATTCCCTTGTGAAATCGCAATATATGCGACATAAACGGTCATATCTTTTGATCGCGTTGACTTACAAGTTTGATTTTTTCAAAGCTGAAAGAGACCGCAGACCCGAGTATTTGATACCTCTACACGTTCCTGAGAAAAATGGTCCAGACAGACAGACAGACGGACAGACAAACAGACAGACAGAAAGACAGACAGACAGACAGACGGACAACAAAGTGATCCTATAAGGGTTCCGTTTTCGGTATGGAATCCTAAAAATGAAAGAATTTTTTTTATTACAAAATATTAATAAAAATTAAAGAAAACTTTTTAAAATGAGTGTAAATTCTATGGTGATACCGGAGCCTGAGGAGAGTTCCTATGACGAATCCACACCACCGAAGACAATTCCATTCCATTTTTTTTGTATGGCCCCTGGATCCCAAACTTGTAAGATACATCCCTTCGCAGGAGTAATAAAAAAATAATATTGTTTGTAACACTAGCGGTATGGTCAATTGATCCCTCGAGCGAAAGTGCTCACTTCGTTCGTGCGCCCAATTTCGCTCTCGCATCAAAGTTACAACTTACCGAAAAATGAATTTATTTTTATTATGAATTATTTAATAATTCCAAACAAAGGTTAATGTGATTTATTTTATTAACATAGAAATTCATTAATATTCTCTTTGTAAAATATTTTGAATTTTTTACAACTGGCAGTGTATTTTATTGAATTAAATAAAAAGTAATAAATATTAATTAATTTGTCAGCTTTGAAACGTTTTAAAATAGCACGTTAATAAAGTAATTTGAGTTACCAATACGTGTATTGTTAGTCAATTTGTTATCTTTGATGATGCATTAATTAATAATACTCTGTTTATTGACATTTTGTTAATAATCTTATTTAACAATTCATTATTTCAGACACATAGTAATTGCACCGTCTCTACAACTAGTTCCATTCTAAATGAGTCAGTCATTATAATATTATTAACACTGTATTAGCTACTAAATCGAATTCAAGACAAAAATAAATTATTTTGGGTACAATATATTAAATAAATTTTAATAAAGACAAAACTTGGTGAAGTATTACGCAATGAAATACAATTAGAGGATGTGGAATATTTTTTATAAGATATTGAATAAAAACAATGTTTTTCCCTAACATATAAGGTGCATCTTCTGGTGCAACAGAAATAATTTTCTGTAGGTCAATATCGATTTCTCCAATATCCATTTGCAATATAAATTGCTTAAAAATATCAAGATCGGTACACCTCCCTTTCAACGGTATTAGTTTCAATAGCATTTCTTTCAATATATTTCCTCATTTATGTCGAGTAAAAACATCATTACTCTCATCTAAAGCAATTGAATTCTTTGCTGTATAATTTAAGTTGTTGTGTATTTTTGAAAAAATGTCTCTTTCTAATTCTATTGTTCGATCTTTAATTGTATTCCGACTTATTGGTAACTTATTTATACGCTTCATAATCAAGTCTGTCTTTAAAATCCTGAAATAAAGTAGCACTAATTCAAAACACACTCTCTTTATGAAATATGTTTGTGGATGCAATGGGCAACTTGAAAACTACCTGCTGTAATGTGTCTTGCAATTTTATGAATTAACCGTTGAAGTTATAAAGAAACAAATAATAAATATTAATACTAATAAAATAATGAGATTGACAAATTAATAATTACAATTAAAAGGTTAAACAATAATAAATAATAATATTAATTAAAGAAAGTCAATTTAAAAATAGTAAGGAAAAAAGCGTCCCCACAGGAAATCGAACCAGCGATCCTCGTACTATAAAGCCCAGCTCTTACCGATGCGCTAACCGGCCATTGAAATTTATGCTAACATAGCGGGCTTATGAGTTGTCAGTAACGTACCGGTACGCGTAAAAAGTGAGTTATTTTTTTAACGCTTGGCCATCTGGCCTTCCCGCTTGCGTCACTTTCATTTATAGTCAAGCCATACATACACTGTAAATTTGGGCCAAATCGGTGATGACGTGTCCGGAGGTGCCCTTGTTAGCTGCACTACTCACAACTACCAAAAATGGTCACTTTGCTATTCCTTCCGTTTGTTCCTTCTTCATAAATATTGGAAAGGTGTTAGTAATATTAGTTCTATGATATATATATATATATATATATATATATATATATATATATATATATATATATATATATATATATATATATATATATATATATATATTATTTTTTTTATTTTCTCATTTGCATATTTATTTTTATTATGAATCAATGAAGCAAATGCTAAATGAAATTTATATATTTTTTAATTAAAAATGTTTTAGAATTTACTAGAATATTTTCGCCTGTTTTGTCTGTTTCATCTGCATTGTAAAAGTCAAAGTTTTCAAAGTCTCTAATGTTTTTATTAAAATTTATTTAATATATTGCCCCCAAAATAAGTTATTTTTGTCTTGAATTCGATTTAGTAGCTAATATAGTGTTTATAATTTTATAATGACTGACTCATTTAGAATTGAATAGTTGTAGAGACGGTGCAATTACTATGTGTCTTAAATAATAAATTGTTAAATAAGATTATTAACAAAATGTCAATAAACAGAGTATTATTAATTAAGGCATCATCAAAGATAACAAATTGACTAACAATACACGTATTGTTAACTGAAGTTGCTTTATTAATGTGTTATTTTAAAACGTTTAAAACCTGACAAATTAATTAATATTTATTACTTTTCATTTAATTCAATAAAATACACTGGCAGTTGTAAAAAATTCAAAATATTGAATATGAATTTCTATGTTAATAAAATAAATCACATTAACCTTTGTTTGGAATTATTAAATAATTCATAATAAAAATAAATTCATATTTCGGTAAGTTGTAACTTTGATGCGAGAGCGAAATTAGGTGCACGAACGAAGTGAGCACATTCGCTCGAGAGAGCAATTGACCATACCGCTCGTGTTAAAAACAATATAATTTTTTTATTACTCCTGCGAAGGGATGTATCTTACAAGTTTGGGATCCAGGTGCCATACAAAAAAAAAATGGAAAGGAATTGTCTTCGGTGGTGTGGATTCGTCATAAGAACTCTCCTCAGGCTCCGGTATCACCATAGAATTTACACTCATTTTAAAACGTTTTCTTTGATTTTTATTAATATTTTGTAATAAAAAAATAAATTCTGACGCTTTCAATTTTTTTAATTTACATTTGGTTTTTTTTAATGTAACCTAGCGGTATTGATATGCGTGCGTTACCCAGGTTATGTGGAAATACAGCGAAAAGTGGCATTTCTCGTATTAGAAAACGTGTGTCAAGAAGTATTTTTCACGCAAGAGTAATAAAAAATAAATAATAATTTAAGCTAAACCTTGTAAGGGGCATACCTGCATTCTTGACCGCTGAATTGTTTATTAATGTATTTTAATTAGTGGTCACGTGTTTTACTTTTTAGTAATTTTTGGTAGGCGGGTAATTAAAGTTTGCACTTAAATGTTTTACAGGGATAGTAAGGGGTCGTCCATTAATCACGTGATGTTTTGTAGCATTTTTTTTAGCAACATAATATGAGAGCTGGTGTTAAGGATCTAACTGCCAAAGTAAATGCTTCTATAGTTCATTTTTTTTAAAGAATGCAGTACAGGGAAGATAGGGCTTATTTGACCTTGTTGTCTGATTTGTTTAAATCGAGGAAAAGTTCACACGGACGATATTTACTTCTCCATCTCTCTCTTTTGACATACATTTGCAGTCAATGGCGTAGAATTTAGTGATATGTAATTAAATGAATACAATACTACGAATTATTTATAAATACAATAGAACGTTAAATTATACTACGGATAATAAGTACTATATTATAGAATAATGTTTTATATATAATTTAATATTCAATTTTAAATTTAGAGATAAAAAAATTAATTAAAACCGAGTATATTTTTTTCGTACGCCAATGCATGTTCAGCTGTTAGTTGTCAATGGCTGCCGTGTCAATTCACAATTGTCATCTGATCTCTTTGTATCTTTTAGATTTCGTGCGTTTTTCTTCATTTATTTGTTTGTATTTTATTACTATTGTTGCTATTTGGTGTATATAATAGATATTCAATCAAATCATTAATAAATTACCAATTTTATATTCAAGTAACTATATTTGAATTTAGCGCCAAATTTTGTAACTAGATTGAACATTTGTCATAGTGTAAATCAGGTATCTAGTTACTGCATTCTTAAAAAAATGGACTATAGTATGGTAGCGTAAAAGTCTTTATGCGATCTAAATTGCCTTTAATTTTATCATATGATGTCTTCGTATGATGCCTGTGTTGATACCATTATAATAATGAGTGATGACACCCATCAGTCACGTTATCTCGATAATAAAAATTCTGTTTACTGCAATAAACCCCCAACAAGACATCGATTCATCTAACGGACATCTTTACACCTGCAACAAGTAACTGTTTAGTGCGGCATAACACCGCAACGAATGCTTCCTGCGTCTATATTTTTAGTGCAACCGCAACATAGTAACAATTAATAATGATTTAGCGGTGTTGCATGATTAACTGTGAATTAATTAGTGGTCCACTTATACATAGTATCCATAGATTTTAAAAAAGCTTTTGACACACACAAAGTTGAAATATGGGCTCTACAGCAAGCTTTGAAGAATGCAAAAATAGACAACCGCTATGCAAATCTATTAACAAATATCTACTGCAACTGCAAAAGGCAACTGCACAGATCCGACTACACTAAATCACGGCCGAAATAAAAATTAAGACAGGAGTAAGGCAAGTGGACACAACCTGTCCGAAATTGTTTACCTTGTTCTTAAAGGACGCCTTAAATAATATCAATTGGCTAGTCAGAGGCATTAACATCAACGGCGAAAGGCTAAATCACGTGCCCTCATGTTTGCAGACGACATCGTGCTCATAGCAAGTGGCAGAGAAGAACTATCATCACTTATTTCAGACATCCACAACGCAACGCAACCAAGAGGACATTTTTTTATATAAATTAATTTAACAGAAAAATTAACAATTGGCAACAATAAAGTCGAGAAAACGGACACCTATAAGTACCTGGGCCAATCAATAACGATAGTTAAAACCACTTAAGGGCTGCGGCAACTTACGGGCTGCTTTCGCTAAACTAAAAGATATATTAAGTCTAGACATGCCGCTTAGCCTTTGTTGAAGTGGTGGGTTTTAATCAAACAACGTAACACAGACTACTAGTAGTTATAAGTAAATGTATTTAATAATGATTAAGATAAACATGTTCAACGTGACAAGCGGTACTTGGATACTACCACTGAAATATATACTAACTGGAACGAGCACTGGCTTCTAAGTTTGTGCGGGTAGAATGAGAGGTCCCAAAGGGAGCCTTCGTGTCGCTCTGTCTTCGTCTAGTACACTCTTAGTAAAAAACCTAATGTATAGTATAAATATATCCATATTATTTTATACATGTAATATATAACACAAAAAGAAAATTATTATTATATATATATATATTTATATAATACTAGTAGCACATGACAAAATATTATTAGTTTTAATATTTTGTATTTACATAGTGTGGATAAATACTTGATTTGGTTTGATACAACTTGTTTTTCGCTCTGACTGTACCACATCCTCCCACTCTCGAATTCAAGTTATCCTCTCTCTTTGAAACACAAGGAGGGAGGTCACCCCTTGGGCTCTCTCTCTACCCGCACAAGCTTAGAGGCAGGCCATCGATCGTTCTAGTTAGTATATATTTCAGTGGATGCTACCTTAGAACATATACTTATGGAACAGGAATTCAAATCATAAAATTGTGTCCAAGAAGTGAGATGCAAAGTCTCATTCTATTTCTTTGGGTCGAAATGCTCATGCGCGGCCTACACGTATTTTTCGATGTTGTTTACAGTTACCATCTTGTTAGATGCATGTTATTAATCCAGTTTATTAAGAGTTTATTACTTCTTTTTTTGATAATATCAATATCGCTAATCAACAAAATGGGTGTATATTGCTGGCAATGCGGCATTCATAATAAAACGGTTTCGGAAATTCAGGAAAGTTGTAGTAATTATTTGGCTTGGTTAGCATTTTCTCTGTCACAAACTTTCAAATGTTATTATTTTCATTATTTTGGCTATTTTTAGTGGAATTATTTGGGTTAGTTGAACAGAAGTTTTGTCTACTATTATTGTAGACAGGGCGAACTGAACCTCGCCCAATGGATTGCGTGTTTTATTGATATTTTGTGTTTATTACGACTAAAGGCATTTATTATTAATATTATAAACTTAATAAAGTTGGAACACGGTCAGAATATATAAATATATTCAACCTTTCTGGAGCTCTATAACACTAATGAGTCTTTTTAGGACTACCAAAAACAAATCTCATGTGAAATTTGTCAATTATTTTATAACTTTCAGTCCACCTTCGTGGCACTCAACAAAAACCAGGAAAATAACATTGTTTGTTAAGATCATGTATCAACAAGGTATCAGAATGACATGATCTTAAAAAACAATGTTATTTTTCTGGTTTTTGTTGAGTGCCACGAAGGTGGCCTGAAAGCTAAAAAATAACTGACAAATTTCACATGAGATTTGTTTTTGTTAGTCCTCAAAAGACTCATTAGTGTTATAGAGCTCTGGAAAGGTTGTATATTTATATATTCCGGCTGTGTTCCGACTTTATTAAGTATACAGTAGATTTATTTTTATTTTGTAAAAGATGTAATATATATTAAGTAAATTTGTAATAAAGTTGTAAAGTAATATTAAATAAAATAAGAGAAGTAGTTTTCTTGTTACATTTTCAAGTTGTATTGTTATTAAATCGTAATATACTAGTACTTATACTAATAAAAAAAAACTTATTATCTTATGGTAAATCTCTTTATTTTTTATGTAAACTTAAATATTTTTCTTTTAGAAAATAAACATTTTTTTAAACTTTTTTTCATTTTTCTTTAATGTATTTTTAACAGATACAAATTATAGAACTATATAATACACCACCTAAAAAATAAAAAGCACCTAATGTTATAAAAATTGTATAAATAACAATAAAAATATTTCTAAATTGAAGTTCAACCATATTTATGGTTAAATTAAGGGCAGAAAATAAATGTTTATTTCATTTTGAGCATGCGCATAGCGAACAAAAGAAATGTTATATCTTTCCTTGTCGCACAGATGTTGTACACAGTTTCGGTACACGTAAGTTATACGGTATTCGTATTCCATTAGTATAAGTTCTATGGATGCTACAAACAGTTATAGGTTATGTTGAGAAGTGGCAGAGAGTAACTCACATAAAATATAATAGATGGTGTAATGTCTACATGTGAAAGATCGATAGTATAATATTTACCAATTACAACAGGCCTCCTTAAATTTATACTACTGATTTAAACTACTTCACATAAACAATTCTGTTCTTCAATGTGTTTTGAATTCTTTGTAAAATGTCCGTATTTAGCAATCGAATTTGCACCTGAATTATCTTCATACAATTTTATTGGTTTATCAAACTTTACCGAATGATTCACTACAAGTGAACAAGTTTCTAATAAAAAGTACTTCTGTCACTGCTTCTGACATAGCAGTATATTTGTTGTTTATGTGTTTATGTATTATCTCCTGCATAGTCAGAGTCTATCATGCAATCTAATGTATCAGTGTTCACATTTTCGTAGTACGTTAACTTTAAATCCTTAGTCTTACACAAATATTTTAAGATTCTCATTGCATATTTGTAATGGCTTCGGTCATAACAACTTTGATATCGAATTAAGTAGTTAACACTGTACGCTATTTCTGGTCTAGTACCTGTACTAATATACAATAATTCGCGTATTATATTTCTATACTTTATACTATAATCTACTTCTCTAGCTTGTTCCAATTTTAAGTTTCTTTCCATTGGAGTATCGTATAACTTAGCATTTTCCAGATTATATTTTACAGCCAAAGATTCAATATATCGTGTTTGACTTAATGTCATTCTGTTTCTATCATCATTATAATCAATATCTATGCCTATATAACTTTTAATTTTCCCATTGAGTATTAAGTCTTTCATTGCAAATCTTTCCATTAAACTAGTTTTTACCTTTTTGATTTTATCTTTAGCTTTACAACAAATTAGGAGATCATCAACGAATATTAGTATATATATATATATATATATATATATATATATATATATATATATATATATATATATATTGGATCTTTGCTTGCACTATTTACATATAAACAGTAATCATAATTACTTCTAACAAAATTCAATTTTTCAATACATTTGTTGAAACAACCATACCATACTCTAGGACTTTCTCTTAGACCATAGAGTGCCTTCTGCAATTTGTAAACTTATTATGTCCAGTTTCATAACCTTTCGCTTGATTTATATACACTTCTGTCTTTACTTGACCATTTAAAAACGCTGTCTCAACATCCATTTGTTCTATGAATAAATTATTTTTACAACTGTATGATAATAAAATTTTTAATGTTTGCATTTTTCAAAAAATTCGGTTTACGTCTTGAATTTTTTCCAGTCAATAGAACCAAAAAATAGGTTTTTTTGACGAGCCTTAACAAGTTCCGCCCCAGCAGGGGGCGGCTGTAGGTGTGTTTTAAAGTTTTCACTTAATCCGTAAAAACTCTTGCGCGCCGAAACGGGAAATTGTCATTTTCTGTTGTAATAAAGAAATACATGAAAATTAAGTCGAAGTTGGGTAATTTATTGGTTATTATTTTTTTTTGGTGAAACTTTTAGTAACATAATTTTGCTAAGTGTTGCTAATTGTCTAAAAGCAAACTTACTATAATTGGAGGAGTGATATTGGAAATCAAGGGTTACTATATATGATGAAGTGACGTTAGTAACTAAAGCTAAAAACATGTGTAAAAACCACTTACGTGTACCGAAACTGTGTCCAACATCTGTGGGACAAGGAAAGATATAACATTTCTTTTGTTCTCTATGCGCATGCTCCAAATGAAATAAACATTTATTTTGTAACCTTAATTTTAACCATAAATATGGTTGAACTTTAATTTATAAATATTTTTATTGTTACTTATACAATTTTTATAACATTAATTGCTTTTTATTTTTTAGGTGGAGAATTATTTTGTTCTATAATTTGTATCTGTTAAAAATATATTAAAGAAAAATTAAAAAAAGTTAAAAAAGTGTTTATTTTTTAAAAGAAAAATATTTAAGTTTACATAAAAAATAAAAGATTTATCAAAAGATAATAAGAATTTTTTTTTATTAGTATAAGTACTAGTATAGTACGATTTAATAACAATACAACTTGACACTGTAACAATAAAACTACTTCTCTTATTTTATTTAATATTACATTACAACTTTATTACAAATTTACGTAATATATATATTACAACTTTTACAAAATAAAAATAAATCTACTGTAAACTTAAAAAAGTCGGAACACAGCCTGAATATATAAATATATTCAACCTTTCCAGAGCTCTATAACACTAATGAGTCTGTTTAGGACTACCAAAAACAAATCTCATGTGAAATTTGTCAGTTATTTTTTAGCTTTCAGGCCACCTTCGTGGCACTCAACAAAAAACAGAAAAATAACATTGTTTTTTAAGATCATGTCATTCCGATACCTTGTTGATACATGATCTTAACAAACAATGTTATTTTTCTGGTTTTTGTTGAGTGCCACGAAGGTGGACTGAAAGCTATAAAATAACTGACAAATTTCACATGAGATTTGTTTTTGGTAGTCCTAAAAAGACTCATTAGTGTTAGAGAGCTCCAGAAAGGTTGAATATATTTATATATTCTGACCGTGTTCCGACTTTATTAAGTTTATAATAATAATTATAAAGGCCTTTATTCGTAATAAACACAAAATATCAATAAAACTTGCAATCCATTGGGCGAGGTTCAGTTCGCCCTGTCTACAATAATAGTAGACAAAATGTCTGTTCAACTAACCCAAATAATTAAACTAAAAATAGCCAAAATAATGAAAATAATAACATTTGAAAGTTTCTGACAGAGAAAATGCTAACCAAGAAAAATAATTACTACAACTTTCCTGAATTTCCGATACGGCTTTATTACGAATACCGCATTGCCAGCACTATACACCCATTTTGTTGATTAGCGATATTGATATTATAAAAAAAGAAGTAATAAACTCTTAATAAACTGGATTAATAATATGCATCTAACAAGATGGCAACTGTAGACAACATCGAAAAATACGTGTAGGCCGCGCATCAGCATTTCGACCCAAAGAAATAGAATGAGACTTTGCATCTCACTTCTTGGACACAAATTTATAATTTGTATTCCTGTTCCATAAGTATATGTTCTAAGCGAAAAAATGTCTTAACAGCTACCTACAAAAAGTTGGCGTGGATCTGCAATAATTTAAAAAAAAACGAGAAACCTCTCTTAATTGCTCACTAATTGCTCAATTAAAATCCGCAATTGCTCATATCATTAATTAATTATTTTATTAGTTATTAACTATTTAAAGTACTAATCATTTTTCCAATATTTGTAAGGGAAGTATTGAGTTTTTCTTATTAAATTTGCTTTCAATAAATTGCTCACTTTTTGCTTATCTAGTTTCTAAGATCTTCGTTATTTTTAAAATATTTTTTTTAATTAATCAAAAGAAATTATTTCGATTTAAAATGGCGATAAACGTAGCAAAAGACTGACATCTCATGCGCATGCACATAAATAAACTCATCGCGCAAGCGCATTGGGAGCAAAACAAATGCGTAGGGAAAATAAATTTGAAAGAGGGATATAAAAATTGTTTATACTATTGATATTTTTATCTTATTTCGGATCGAGAGGTCGTGCTGCCGCGCGGTATGTGGTCTTGATTGATCTTCTCCTAATATAACCTAATGTAACCATAATCTAACCAACCATTTTGTTCAAATCTGTAGCTACGATGGCGTTTTGTACACGCCACTGGAGGTTTTATGACAATTTCCGTTAGTTTCAATTGCGGCACGGAGGGCGCTGAATGGCTCAACGCATATTAACCGAAAATTATAATAAATTTTTTACTTATTTATAAATATTTAAAATAAATAAACAAGTAATTAGACCTACACAAAAGACGTTTATTCATTAAATGGCGACAAGACATTATAATAACATTCCTATTGTAAATTTAATTGTCTTATAGCTATGCCTACATTTAAATAAATTTTAAGTTAATGATAACTATTAGTTTACCTTGAAACTATTTGTTTAATGTAGGTTAGTCTTCCATATATATGTTTATATTTACTTGTTTTGTTATTATTTTGTACATATGTACCCTTACGTTTTCCGTGCCACAAGCGCATGCGCGATGAGTTTATTTATGTGCATGCGCATGAGATGTCAGTCTTTTACTTCGTTTATCGCCATATTGTATAGAAACTGGATGAGCAAAAAGTGAGCAATTTATTGAAAGCAAATTTAATAAGAAAAACTCAATGCTTCCATCACAAATAGGGGAAAAACGCTTTGTACTTTAAATAGTTAATAACTAATAAAATAATTAATGAATGGTATGAGCAATTGCGGATTTTAATTGAGCAATTAGTGAGCAATTAAGAGAGGTGTCTCGTATTTTTTAATTATTGCAGTTCCACGCCTACTTTTTGTAGGTTTAACAGCTGACTTTTTCTGACTTGGTTATGTTATCTGTCAAACTTAACAACAACAACGTAACTTCCACAAATAGTTGGTGAGATTATGTTTGAGTATGTTGGTAACTCAACGACACAAGATACCAACTTGATTAAAACAATATGTTGGTTATGTTGAACGTCAAAGTTGACAACAGTAATGTCACTTAATCAATCTAAAGGTTGTGAAAGTTTTAGTGAGATTTTCAGTAACTTTTACTCCACAGCTGATTTTTTATCGTCCACTTTGTACCTTAGTAACTAATATCACATCGTTAGATATAGTATCTTTTTTTATACACATGGGGTGCTTTTCATTTCTAATATCACTCCTTAAATTAAAGTCACTTTGATTTCAGACAATTGGCAACACTATAAGTACATCTCAAAAGTGTTTGATTATATTATTTTACAATCCTGACAGCATTAAGATCATTTGAGACGAATGAATTATTAGTTAATATTTTGTGTAGTAGGAGTTGTACATCTTGCAACTCATACAACATAAGTTGATGCGCTTTCTACAAGAATCGCGCAGCTCGCAATTCTGCTTACTCTTTCATATACAAGTGTAAAAATTCATTATACAATTTCACCCTCATCAATTATTCCACCTTTTTTAAATACGCTGTTGTTTTCATAACTTCGGGCCAATACCTTCTGTGAATTTTAGCTTCTCTCATTAAGCATCTGCCTATGTCCATAGCAGATCTATTATATCTTTCCGCTACTCCATTTAATTCATGGACGTAAGGTGGACATGGTAATAAATCTATTCCCTTTTGTCTAATGAAATTATAAATATCTCGATTTAAATATTCTTTGCCATTATCGCACTGTAATTTCTTTACTCTTTTATTAAATTTATTTTCTACTAAATTAACAAACTATATAAAACAATTTGCAGTTTCTGCTTTGATTTTAATACAAAAAATTCTCGTACATTTACTATAGTCGTCGATAAATGTCAAAAAATACTTTTCTCCACCATAACCAGTTGTGTTATGTGGACCGTTTAAGTCAGTATGAATCAATTCTAAAATTTCAGTTGTCTTAGTTCTATTATTTTCAAAAGGTGTATTAGCCATTTTGCTTTCAATACAGTTTGAACATTTCATTTCCGTACTTTAAATCTTATCTGGCAAACCTACTACTAATTTATTATTTATCAACTTATTTAAATATTGAAAATTGACATGTCCAAGTGCCCTATGCCATTTCTCTTTATCAGTTAATTTTATTGAATTTACATACATTTTATTATTTTCAATTTCTGAAACAAAACTTTTTATACAATACAAATTGGCTATTTTGTTAGCAACAACTATTAATTCTCTTGATTGATTATAAGTTTTTGCATTTTAATTTCTTGCTACTATTGTGCAATTTTTGGTTATTTTTGAAAAACAACAAATTCTGCTTAATACCTTTTACAAAATAATTGTTTAGATCAATATGTTTTTCATTATAATAATTTTTGAAATAGATTTTAACAGTACCTACTTTGGTTGCTTTTAACATTTTACCATCTGGCGGTTTCACATCAATGGGAATTTTTAAATCTACATAATTATAGAAAAATATATCATTCTTTATAATATGATCTGTACGCCCACTATCTAACAACCTATTAATTTCACTATTATTATTATTATATTCCCCTTCGGTACACCCAATTACCTGATTTACTTTTACATACTTCAGTTGTCCATGATTCTGCTGCAGAGCCGTTTTGCTGAATGGTTGACGACTCATCTCTGGGATGACCTTTACCTCTGCCTCGGGCACGACGTCGATATAATCCACCTCTGTTGTAACCTCTCTGTAGTCCTTTGCTGGCTGTTTTGATATCTTCCTTGGTAGCTTTGTTGTTCATCGCAATTTTTCTGACGGTGTCAATAGTCCTTCCTGAGATAAAACATTGTGCTTTAGTTTTTGCTGTGAACGTACTTATATTGCTTTTCTTGTCTGTGTCACTAGCAGTAATATTTTTCTCTTTTATTTTAGACTTTACATAATCTACTGTTTTTTGTTCTTCTGGAATTACATCAATAAAATCGCCAATATAACTATAACTTGGAGGTAAAGCTCTAATCAAGTATCTCATCTTCTCGGCTTCATCTATATTTCCACCAGCCGCTTTGAAAATATTCGTTGTTTTCTCAAAATCAACAAAAAAAAAAATCTTCTATTGTATTGTAATTGTTCTTCAATTTTGCCTCTACAAATTATTTGCATAGCAATAGACTGTGTTAATTACATTTTGTCAAACTTTTTTATCATTGCATAAGCTGTTGTACATTCACTAACATATTCTAATTGCTTATCTGATGTGCTCATTGTGCTCATTATTATAGTATTATATATATATATATGTTCCGCGGGACATCACCATACATATTGCCAACCTGAAATGGAATTGGGCTGGACATGTGACCAGAGGTACAAAATGATGGAGCGTGGAGATAGTACGATGGAGGCCATTGCCTCGGAACGGCATACCCGTGTACATACGACACCCATAATAAAACTTTCATTGTATTATTCACATCAACTTATATTATCCTAAATAAATTGGATTTAAATTGGAAAATTATTGAATATGTTTATATTAAGAAAACAGGATTATTTTTACGATTTATTTGTTATTTTGTGAATTTAAATTCATATAATCTGAAGATTTTATACATTCATATTTTAATACTTAAAATCGGTATTTTAATTATTTCTTTTATAAACACTCTCATTTAAGTTCTTTCGAACTGGCTCATTTAACATGTTAGAAGAAGATGAAATCTTATGTGACGTCAAATGTCACAACATTTCATCTTGTGCTAAATCAACCTTCTTGGACTACACTCCAATTTGGTTCAATTCCATTAAAAATGAGATGTGTGAAACAAGGGGAACGTGAACCTTAGGCTTTTAAATATATAGAAAAGAAAATCATATTTTTTTTACCCATTTCGCAATTATATATTACTTTACACTCACATTTTAATAAATATACATATGGCTTTCTAATGATTTAAGTTGTTTTATAAGAAGAGCGCTTGTATAATGTACACAAGCGAAGTGCTCTATTGACATTTGTGTCGTTCATTGTAAAAGTAGTGTAACTCCATGTTTTTAAAATACTTCTTTTTTTGCCTAATGGTATCACATTTAGTCATATCTTTCATTATAAAAAGTGAAGCAACCTCAATAGTTACATTAAAATCTCATAAAAGGCATTACTTGTTTTTACAGGGAACTAAAACTGTAAATATTCATTATAAAAGGGAAGTAAGTCAAGAGTCACTTTAATAGTGAGGTAAGTCCGGAGTTGATTAATTTTTATTGTGATCGATGTTTGAAATGTGGTGATACGTTGTGTGATAAAATTGATAAAATTGTGACGTGTGACAAATAGTTACAGAAAACTTGATGATTCTGAAAATGTTGCCCACATTAGAGTTTTCCTGCATATCAAAGCCATTATACACGAAAGAGTAATCCTAGCAGAAAATATTTAAATCCCGGGCTAACTATCCGCAAGATGTACGACCTTTATGAAGAAAAATGTGAGATTGAAATGACTGAACCTAATAAATTAAAATATTACATTAAAATATTCAACACAAAGTTTAATCTCCATTTTAAGACACCTTGGCAAGACACATGCAAGACTTGTGATGACTTAAATTTAAAAATACAAGGAGGGAATGATGAAAACGTCAAGATGGAGTTTGAGAACCAAAGAGAACTTCATCAACGAATACATATACATTAATACGAATACATATTCTGCAAGAGAAAACCTTCAGAATGATTCGAAAAAGGTTGATGAAGCATACATACTAACTTTTGATCAGCATAAAGCTTTAGCCTACCCAAAATTAACTAACTACCA
Source organism: Phosphuga atrata (assembly GCA_944588485.1). Taxonomy (NCBI): domain Eukaryota; kingdom Metazoa; phylum Arthropoda; class Insecta; order Coleoptera; family Silphidae; genus Phosphuga; species Phosphuga atrata. The sequence goes on from OX155892.1 coordinate 54,777,196, forward strand.
CAGTAGCATACTATAGAAGAAATCTTTATTTATATAATCTGGCATTACATTGCTTTAATAATATCACAGGATAAATGAATGTCTGGGACGAAGTTGAAGGTGGTAGAGGTTCTTAAGACATAGCAGCATGTCTTGTTAAGCACTTAAAAAGTCATGCGGCTTTAGAAAAGCATATCACCGGAATATCAAGACATCATATCCCTCTTGAAGGTTGTACAAGACCCTGATACTAGTATTAACCCTGATACTAGTATTGACCCTGATACTAGTATTGATACTGTACAGACCACAAGTTCTTGGTATCAGGACATTTTGATCTTACAAATGATGGGGAATTTGGAATAATAGAAAGCGATAGTGGCCGCCATGGACAAATTTATAGCCCAGACCAATGGGTCGATATTATAAAAACAGCCATAACCCTTAATTTTTTGTTACGGAAATAAAAATGCCGATTTTTTAACACTGTCCACTGTCTTGGAAATTAATAACTTGCGGTTTAATTGGCTGAATATTAGATGGCTGAGGTCGAAGAGAAATTATCCTTTACAATTTCAATTTAAAGAAACACTAAATCCCGACACACCCTTTTATAAAGTAGATTGTACAATATCTTTACAATATTCGACAAGACCCACTCTATCCATCAAGAAGATTAGTTACTAACGCAAAGAAGAAAGATATGCTTGATCGTCTACCATGCATTCCGCTTATTTACCACCATTACTACAAAATTGTTCCCATACATATTCCAAATCGTTGAATCACACTTATTGCTGATGAGCGTTCATCTGATGACATGACATTCAGTTTCAAGGAGATAATTCACTTTTACAATGAGCGACACATTTCATGCTCGGACAAAGTTATTCCAATATACATTGAATTGAAAAAATCACTATGTTTTAACCAGACTTATAATATTAAAAAATGTTATATAACTTATTATTCACAGTTATATAAATTTCTACATTTACATTCACGACTGGAGTTTCGACGTTTGACGGTCATTTTCAAGTACTGATCCAATATGTTTCCAATTTTGAAATCCAAGACTTTAAGCCCGAAAACATTTTGCATGGGTAACAATAAAATTATTTGGGTGTTTCGAAAAAAAAATAGCCACGTCCTTTCTTCTTTTTCAGCAATCGAAATTTTTATGTAAAAATGATCTTTACACAAGCCTCTGTAGTAAATGCGATAACCGTGTTTATTGTAGTTATCGTATTACGTAGTTATATATCGCCTATACTTTTTGGTTTATTTGAAATTAGAAATTCAACCATTTCATTAGATAAAACGTTTGGCCCGACAGCAATATCTTTTAATGTAACTTCGAATGGTATATTTTCCGTTTGCGTTTTAATATTATCTTATCTTTTAATTTCTGATATTTTGAATTATTCAGAGTTAATTTTGAGTTGGTCATTTTATTAAGTTTTTGTTTAATATTAATATATAATAATTTAATTTTCTCGTTTTAATTAAAAAATCTTGTAAATAATTTTTAAATTTCATTTAGATTTTTATCAGTTTTACAGAAAAGATCAGTATTAAACAAATAATAAAAAAATAAGTATTGAGTTAAATTAATTAAGCAAATATAAGTTTTTACGGCCGATTGAAAATTTGTACGTAATTAAAATTGCACATATAAAACCTAGCTTACTGTCATTAGAAAAAAGACTAAAGTTTTTGCGGGGCCCCTTAGAGCTCGGGGGCCCTGGGCGCGCGCTTGTTTCGCTTTTTCAACAATTTCGGGCGGAGTAGCATTTTCTATTTCGCTATCACTGGACATTATTTTAATTGTTTTAATTGAAAAAATATAGTGTTTATGTATTAGTTTGACGTTTCATATTTTTTTGACAAATAACAGAATGTATTGGGTTGCCCATATTAAACGATAGTAGCAGCTCTCAACCAATCAACGAATCGTAAACCAAACGCACTAGTGTGTTATTGAATCATTAAATAACATTAATCGCGGACTGTTACATACGTGTGTTGTGAGATTTACAAAATCCACGAACTGTACAATGTTGGGCAATTATAATAGTGGTCGTAGATAAACAAATTTAATTAGCAGCTGCAAATATTGTGCAAATCGTAACCGTTTGAAATTAACTTTTAGTTTACTAACTTTACGAGTTAGTAAACTAATTATTGTAAACTAATTAATTTTATATGAAGTATAATTATATTTAGCGATTCCATTTACAATTTATATTAAAATATTCATATAAATATAAATATAATTAACGATAAATCTTAATTTAACTAGATAGTCAAATTTTATCAATAATAAAGCCGCATATCCACAATGAAATACTAGATAAATTTATATTATATTATACTTATTTTATATAGATTTTTTTAAGCGAGTTATATAAATTACATTTTTGTTAATTATAAAGTAGAAAGAACCTGTAGCAATAAATTGTAATTTGTCACTTTTTTCGGAAATTTTCCAAGCAAGTGCTACACTTCGGCAGATAATTTAATTAGTAATGTATTTTATCTGATTATGAGACGCTGTTGACGTTTTTGGTTTGGTGTTGTGTTTTGACATGTATTATCATGCCGAACTGTTTCCTTTTTGTTGTTTTTGTCAAAATTGTTATTAATCTATAAACATAATATTTTTTTTGTGCGGTCATTTAACTATTATGTGCAAAGGGTTGCCATTTCCAAGTCAAGGTTAAAAAGTAACCTTCCTTTTGAAAGTCACCATCTGGAATTTTCTTCCTCTTCTAGCAGACATAAAATATTACCTTTCTCCCTAATTTTGTGCTAACTATAATCTATATTTCGTTGTATCTAGATCAGTACTGGGGAATCTTTGCAGCAAGTGGCCTTCCAACTTTTGTTTTTTGATCGAGGTCGCAACTTCGATGCAACAAACCCGGTTTCTACTTTTGAAAATTCGAAGAGGACTTTGTTACTTCTAGACTCAAAACATGGGAACTGATTAAAAAAAACTGAATAAAATTTATTTTTTTCTGGAAAAATGTTGACACGAGAGTAAAAATAAGAATATTTTCTATCTTCACTTTTTTGCAAGGAGGAAGTTTACCATTTTTAGATTGACATAAATTACCCACTGTGTAAATATTAATTTTACTTTTCAACAACCGTTTCGTGTTTTACGACTATGCCAAGTAATTATTATTGACTAACTAGATGCTAATTTTAGGTACGAAATTTCAATATTTAAACCTCCATAGATATAATTATTTTTACCTTTTATCAGAACTAATACTATGCCTGTAAATCAAAATCGAGCTGGGACGGATAAAAAGCCAGGTCTACTTCGAATTAGCATATCAATAATATCCAAAATCAGCTTTTACTTCTCCGGCACCGAGCCAAAAATTTCTTGATTTTCTTGATTAACTCGATTTCATAAAATTATTCATATATATTTTTTCTTGAATTCGTTTAGCTTCCGAAAGAAATTTAGATTTGTTATTTAGTGTTGAATCTCTAGTTCTAAATACTCGCTGTTGCTATAAAAAAAAATTAAATAGTTTACCATTAATAGTGTTTGCATATTAGCTATTCTTAGTTTTTAAACCATTAACGAGGGGATGAAAATCTAGGTTAAATATATCTTATCTGGGTAGAGTATTTTCGTTAATGATACAGCTCATGGTGTATTAGGTATACATAATAGATACTCGCGGTGGAAATCCCGGATGTAGCATTTCCTCGTAGGAAACCCGTCATGGTTTAGTCGGGCGTCCGTTAGATGGACGCCGGCGTCTCGCATTAAATGTGGAGGCACCCGGCTGTTACTATGACTACACAGCTTCGCTTCAGTCTGTTAGGTTCTTCGCGTTTTAGTTCAGCCCTCGCTTCTGTACCGCCGGGTCATATGTAATATTTATACAAAAAACAAAAAAATTAAATAAAAAAGACTTTCTAGATCATTCAAGACATTGCAGACATGCAAGACAGTTCGTGCAGGTTTTTATTAGTTCTCTTTTAATGTTCGCTGTCTTGGCGCATATGGATGGAAAATTATGAAGTAAGTTCTGAGAATTATTTCATATTTGCAGATTTAAGGGTGTTAATATAAATAACTATTAGTTACATATTTGAAAAGTATAAAGGAATAATTACAAATAACATTCTTTTGAAACCATCCACAATTCAAATTTTAATTTCAATTTACTATAGACTAAAAACAAACAATTTACTGTAACGAGTTTACAATTTCGGGTTTAGTAAAACAAAGAATTATAAATGACAAAACCATAAAAATTATCTCTTCAAAAATAAGAAAATAAGAATTCTAATAGAATTGCTATTTTTTATGTGATCTTAAAATAGAAGCAGTTCATATTTTAAGTCAAGTACTTACGTACATAGAAAATAGAACTAATATTGTATTCTATGGTTTAAAAATTAATATAAAAGTCTCATATAAAACAGCAAATATAAACCGACCGAGAAGAAGATTTAATTAAGTAAAACATAATTATTAAAACTTTAAACATAATTAAGAGACTCTTAAGACTATTTCGAAATTAGGCCTGAGCTTCAGGCATGAGTATACAAAAGTTACTATAGATATAAAAAACTAACTAAAACTCTATAAAGAAAATAGATTAGACAGTGACTAAATACCAGAGAGTAAAGAATTAGGCAGGCAATAAAAAATAGAAAATACTAGATATAATTAACCCTTAATCACTTGACATACGTCTCTCAGACCCAAAGTAGCAGCAATTTTCTCACCTGAGACGTATTGCAGGTGGTTAAGGGTTAACTAATAATAAGTAATATTTAGTTTTGTTTGTTTAGGTATATTGTTCAATAAAATTAATGAAAATCCTAGATAAACAAGACTGTTACACAAGGATTTGATATGCACATTTAAATGAACATGTGTAAACAAAAATAACTAGAAACCATTTATAATGAATATTATATTTTAATATTTATAATATAAATCAACATTTATTCCGATATCCTTGTGTTTTGAGCTGAAAACTACAAAGGTCTGCGATACAAAGTTACGAAATGAAGTTTCAACAATTAGATAGATATGGCTTTGGTCTTTGTAGCCTTTCATGTCACCTCATCACCCGTCAGTCATTCTCGCAAAACAGCGTTTTAAACGCGTAGTTTTGTTTGCAGGCTAGAGAGATAGACGTTTTAAAATATAGCTGGACTATATATCTACACTGGAAAACTGTAGACAGTAGCCAACTGTGTTTTATTACTTTGCAATTGTTAAAATGGTAATGTAAATAAAAACAAAATTTATTACTCTTGCGTTGTGATTCTTTGTTCGGAAGATGTTTTCAGTATAAACTAGCTCGTACTATATATAGTATTTCCGTACTTTTTTTGCATACTTAATTTTGATACTACAATATTAATGAAGCATTATTTTCACAAAAATATATTGAAAACAGTTTCATGATAAATATTTCTATTATTGATGCTTTAAATTCATTAAAATATTTATAATTTACTCGTTTAATATTTTGTTATGTATTGCTTTAGCAGGACAATTGCTATTTTCTGCTATAGCAGGACATTGGCCAATTCTCTACTTACACATTCTACTTACACTTACTCTACTTACATAGTTGATTATACAGAGTACAATGGTAGACTTCATTCGAAATCCCATTCATTTTGGGAACTCAACCTTGCAGTATAATAGAACACATACTGACTGTGGTCACAGTCTTTCTTCAAATGTATATTCCTTTGTATAGAACGTTCTTAGTAATATACAAGCGAGAGAAATTCATAATAGTTATCTTTTTTTATCTAATTAGCAGTGAAAATTAAAAATCTGTTTTCGTTGTATTTGGATTTTCTCTTGAACTACAAATCAAAACAAATAATGTACCACACACTAAAACTACTCAACAAGACGAATAAATTGACGATATTGATATAAATCGTTTGAGAAAACTTATTTTTTTGTTGCGAAATCACAAATTCTTGATTATGGAATTTAGCTGATAATTTAGCTGAGAAAAACATTTTCTTTTTAGTACACTTCGAACACCACCGAAATCTACAATCACGTATACTTGGAGTTTGATTAGGTTAGGTAAGGTCTTTACTTTCCAAGATTTAAAAAAGCTTAAAAAATTCGCAAAATTTTATAGATTTTTATTGATATATTGTTATTTTTGTGGGTTTTGATCTATAAAAAATTTCATAATTTGGTCTCAGAGGAACAAAACTGATATCTATCTATCTCAGAGGATTTGGTCACAAGGAATAACATCATATAACGCTGCATATGCACCGAACGAAATCGAACTTTTTTTAATCTCACGGATATTTGAAATTGTAGAGCAAAGTAAACACGAATACCATTTTTAACACTTCCTGTGCTTTCCTTTCCTTTCATTTCCTTTCTTTATCATTAAAATGTTGCGATGAAACTTTCCCAAATTTTCATACAAAATTAAATTTTAATTGAAAAGTGGTGCGTTTCCGGCTTTTTTTCTACTTTTCTTATACTAAAAATTACAGCAAACATTTGGCACACTAAAACTAGCCGTTTATTAATTGCGATCAAACTTAAGCGAAATCTCAAAATTGGATAATGATTATTAAATACATAACCCTTTTCAGGAAAAAATATAATTAAATATAATTTAATTATATAAAAAATATAATTAAATTAAATAAAAATATAAAATATAATAATTAATTCCATAGTATACACGGTACATGATAAGTCGGCACCGGATAAGTTGGCACCGGATAACTCGGTACTTCCAACTCGGCACCGGGAAAATTCGGCACCGGATAAGTCGGCACCGGGCAAATCGGCGTCAGTCATCAAAGTATGAATATATAAATTTTCTATTATAACATAGGTTTTGGTAATATCAAAAACAAAAGATTTCTTTTTATAATTAAAGAATGTAACTCACGCCCCTTGAAAGACGAAGGATATTGTAAACTATTTATTCAGTCACTTTCTATCCAACAGTAGAATTCATGTTGACATGAAAACAGCGTTAAATTAAAAACTAATAATAAAACATAAATAACTATATTAAAGGTTAAAAGGATAAGAGGTTAAAAGAAAATTAAAAATACGAGTGCCGAAATGTCTCGGTGCCGACTTATCCGGTGCCGAATTTTCTCGGTACCGAGTTGTCCGGTGCCGACTTATCCGGTGCCGATTTGGAAGTGCCGAGTCGTTCGGGTCCGAGTATACATGGATTCTCCCTAGGAAATTACATTTCCTTCTTTTGCATTTTGATTTTCATTAATCATGGGTTTTCCATTATTTTCATTGTTTCAGTCCATTGAGTTCTTGATAGCTTTCCTAGTTTTTGACGACTGGTTAAAATGAAATTTAAATAAAATCTATCCTTTGTTTTTAAATAGTGTTTGTTAATTCATTTCATTGCGGAATCTTTACCGTAGGAACTTTCACCGCTGAGCAGTTTCACTTCTACGAAGTTTCACCGTTCGGCAATTTCACTTCATCCAATTAAAAAAATACATAAACAAAAATATAGGAAAATAAATTGATACAGGCTCAACTACTCAGCGGTGAAACTTCCTAGGCTGAAGGTGCCGCAGTGAAATTTATGCGGTGAAAGTTCACTGAACCTAGGGTTGTCAACTGCCGATCACGGAAAAAGAAAACATTTTACAAACTTACCGCCCTCTTTTGTTTCTCTGCTCAAAATTATGTATCTTATACAAGGTAGCTAAAATGTTATCATTGAATATGCGTATATTCCTAGGCTATAATTTAGGCTATCTAAATGAAAAATAATATTAAGATTAAAAATTTTCATGTCATAAAATTTCCATGATAATGTGCCACAAACCTTCGATCTAATTGTTGCAAATCTTTGCTCAAATTGTTGCTTTCGATTACATTTTTCACATGTATTAACATTTGAACATTACACATTGCAGAGAACTTTTCAATAAATGTGTTAAACTAACTTACTTAAGAACGGTTACTTTTCTCTATTTAATTAACATTTCAATATATTCTCTATTTAGTTAAATAATTAATATTTTGGATGGCAGTACTGCTCTGTTAGCTCAATAATGGAACTGATCTTTCTCTCCGATAAACATATGTAACACATAAATTTCAAAATAATAAAAACTAGACAAAAGAGAACAATTCGAGTATATGTAAAGAAGATAGAGAACAAGAAATAATTTTAAGAAAAGAGAACATTTTCTCTTTAAAAGAGACCTGTTGGCAACCCTACTTGAACCCCACAAATAAATCAGTTTGGAACCCCTATCTAATTTGTAGTTTTGCTACATGCATTGTTGTTAGGTTCTTGCATATCTAAAATTTGTGATTATACAACTTTAATTCATTAAATTTTCTCTACTTTGTAAAACAATTGCAATATTTTTGTGTCCTCAAATCTGATAAACCTATTTACGTAATAAGTAGACTTATAGTTTAACCGTGCCTATTGAAACATGTCTTGTGAGAGAAGATTCCTTTCTGCATCTAGTTGTTTTATTTAAATTAATAAAATTACATTACATTATTTATAATTACATTATATATATATATATATATATATATATATATATATATATATATATATATATATATATATTTTTTTTTTTATTAAAATAATTTACATTTCCATACAAAATATTCATACAAAATAAAACAATAAAAAATAATAAAAATAATAAAAAAGTTGTGAATCTAAAACCCCATTAAAAAGAAAAAAGAAATTTTACCACCCTATAAACCTATACTTCAACACCTGTACATCGGACATAAGCTCACAAACTAAAAAAAAAAACAAAAAAAAATATATATATATATATATATATATATATATATATTACTTCTTCCTCTTTCGAATAGGCCTACTTTGGACCACGCTTGTTCAACTATTGGGCTTTGATCTTTGCCCAGTATTGTCGCGTCTTCTGCCGGTGTAACCCCTTTCTGTCGTTTGTCCAGGGGGCACCTTTCCTTCAAGGTTTTTTTTGAAAACCACGAACTTCCTTCAGAATGCGTCTCACAAACTGTCTGTTTTGGAGATCTGTTATTCCCAGTTCTTTAATATCCTTCTCGGTTTTTGTCAACCAAGTGGTACGAACATTGTTGTTTTGCCAGAAGGTGAACAGACGGTTAGTTAGTCGGTTTGTAGGCAACCTTGCAACATGGCTATACAAAGCTACCCTTTCTTTCCTTGCACACTCAGAGAGCATCTCAATATGTTCGTAGAGCTCAGAGTTATTCCGCCTTCGGAATTGCCCATCTTCCTTTACCGGGCCTAAGATCTTCCTGAAGATTCTCTTCTCTCTGATTTCTAATTTCTGTAACATACCTCTTCGGCTGAAGGAAAGACACTCCATGGCATACAGGGCTTCTGGTCGTAACACTGATGTGTAGTGCTTCGATAGGCTAGTTCTAACTTGTTGTCTCTCTTGGATAATGATGCTCTTCCTGATACTTGAATTTCTCAGTCATCTTGATGCTTTCTTGCTCTAGTAACATCTCACTGTTTGCTTTTCTATGTTGGTGAAGAATTCTGTTTTCTCCAGCGACACTTGAAGACCCACTTTGGTAGCCGGTTTTCTGAGGCAATTTACCTGCATTGTTGTCATATCAAGAGAATCAGCAAACAGTGAAATGTCATCTGTAAAGGCCAGGCAATCTACAACCAGTTCATCGTTCTTACGGCCCAGGTAGATACCACTCTGAGCAACCAAATTGATCAGTTCCTTGCGCCATTCTCTCATAACCTTTTCAAGGACACAGTTAAAGAGAAGTGGGGAAAGTCCATCTCCTTGTCTCACTTCAGTTTTTATTTCGAAGCTTCCTGAAATGTCGCCTCTAAATTTAACCTTGGAATGGGTGTTGGTCATAGTTTCTAGGATGAGTCTGCGGGTTTTGTTGTAAAATCCTAGTTCCTGGAGTACTTTGTTAAGCTTCTCTATCAATGGAATCGTAAGCCTTTCTAAAATCAACAAAGGTGACGACTACCTTGCGGTTTCTCATCTTGGAGTATATAAAATCTCCCTTTTTGTGAAGCGGATGGATCAGATGAAATTTGCAATCGGGTGGTAGTTTCTCTGTTTCCTAGTTGTCCTGGATGATCTCCGTTAGCTTGCGCATGACATTGTTTCCAGCACCTTTCCACAGTTCAGTAACGATAGAGTCTTCTCCAGCTGCATTATTATTCTTAAGAAGTTGAATTATCTGGCCAACTTCTTCCAATGAAGGGGGCAGCGAGTCCGGGTTTGGTGTGGTTTGTTTATAGTCGAAGTCTTCGCTGGGTGGGTCACAGTTGAGTGGATTTTTAAAGTACTGAGCTACAAGGTAGCAGTTTTCCTTATCGTTATAAGCCAGTTTGCCTTGTGAGTCTCTGAAGTGGAGGCTTGGCGGAGAGTATTTTCTGAGTGTCTGCTTGAAGGATATATATATATATATATATATATATATATATATATATATATATATATATATATATATATATATATATATATATCGACCACCAGAGAGATCGGCCACCGGGTGAAACCGACCAGTCGACTCAAGAACAAAACTAGAAAGGCATCTATGGCATCTATAAGTAACATATATGGTAAAATTAGTTCTGCTTGTTGCAACCAACTTGATATATCAGGCCGCGGCAGCAGGGTGAATTTTTAAATCAAATTTTAAATTTTGTGCGAACTTGAAAGTTTTTTGACATATTTACTGCGTTAGTGATATTTTTAAAACGTGTAAGTTTATTTAAACTATTTCTATACTGGACGATAAAATATGCATAAAACTATAATATAACCCCAAAAATGTAGTCGTTACTTGTATTTCCTCCAGTTAACAAGGTAGACGATCTCTTCCATGTCTTTGGTATAGTTCAACCACTTTAATCCGGGAGAGAATTTGAAAGAAATTAGAGATTTAGTAAAGCCAGAGTGAGAATTCAGAGTGAGTCTCTACCGGCGCATGAAATAGGAGGTTTACAAAATTTAGATGGGTCAGTTACAAACAAATTAGTCGTTTGCTTCATAATGAATGTTCAAAATTCGAACATTTCTGCGATTTCTGCGGAAAAGTAAAAAATAATAATCGTAAAAACTAAATTTGTTTATACTTTTATATTATTATTTTGGATTGTTTTTTGTTTTTTTTTGTTTTGTTTTGTTGTATTGTTATAACTAAGTATTTTAATATGTAAATATGCTAATAAAGGTAAATAATAAGAATGATAATAAAATATTATTATTTTATTATTATTATTATTATATTTTAAGTTCTAAGATATATGTTGTGTTATTTTTTTCGTAGTCGGCCTCGCCCGTCGTTGGTGGTCGGTCTAACCCGGACATACGGGTGAGATATACCAGTTGTAATGTTTGTACTTTTCATTCAAATAAAAAAAATGTTTCTATGATATAATAAATTATTATTTATATATTATCTAAACCATTTAAGCTATGCTTTAACGGTAAAAAAAATTGTCTCAGAAAACAAAAAAGTTATAATGCTTATTCCAAAAAGTGGTCGAACTCTCCCGGACTTATATATATATATATATATATATATATATATATATATATATATATATATATATATATATATATATATATAATTATATATATATATATATATATATAAATATATATATATATATATATTTATATATATATATATATATATAATCAAAATAATACATTAATAATTAATAATAAAACTTTCACTTCTTTCATTTCTTTTTCTTCTCTTCCCAAATTCTCTTCATCCTTTGACTGTGCTACTGTTTCCTTTGTTCTGTTCACAATGCTCCTATCTTCTGCCTTTCGCTGACTGAACATTTGGCATTCTTAAGTGTGCTTCTGTTTTTTTTCCTGTCTCTTATAATTTGCTGATTTATCCCCAATTGCTTTAAGTCATCTTCTATATCATGAAACCAATTTGTTTTCCTACTTGAACTGTTAACTACATCAAAGACTTTTTTGTAAGTCGTTTATTGTTCTTTGTCTGTATGTGCCCATAGAAAGTTAGTCTGCGTTTTCTAATGATATCTGTGAGTCTGTCTGTGTGTTCATATAGGTCTTTGGTAGGTCTTTTCATCCATATCCCATCTCTGTGTAATGCTGTGTAATACTTTCCTAAGAATTTTGGTTTCAATTTTTTCTGTTTCTATGATGCCAGATGCTCCAATTGTGGTCCTTTCTGACGCAAACAATGCTTCAGGTAATACAACTGTTTTGTAGTGTCTGAGTTTGACCTGCCTTGATATGCTTTTCTTATTATAATGTGACCATGTAAGTTTGTAAGCTTTCTGGAGTGTTTCCGTTGTTTTATACTAGATATCTTGTTTGATCCCCCTATTTGTATATATTCCCCTAAGTATTTAAATTTTTGCACTATTTGTATAGATCCATAAGTTGTATGTATGGTATGTACTTTGTTGGTATGTCGTTCCATGTATTGGGTCTTCTGTAATCGCTCCAGTGCTTCCTTTGCCTTCTGTGTGTTATTGTTGCGTATGGCAACGTCATCTGCAAATGCCTAACATTTAATGATTGTTTTCGTTTCGCGTGTTCTTCCTAGCTGTATGCCTTTCACTTGTTCCTCCCACTGCTAAACAATTTTGTCAAAGACCATGTGGAACAAAATTGGTGAGAGGCCGTCTCCTTGTCTGACACCTTTGCGTATCTGAAAGGGTTCTGAAATTTCACCCATGAACTTGATCTTAGAGGTGGTGTCCGTGAGCGTTAGTTGTATAAGTGTTCTGGTTTTTTTGTCAATTCCATATTCTTGCAGTACTGCAAAGAGCGTTTGTCTATCAATGCTGTTGTACGCTTTTTTAAAGTCCACAAAGGTAACTACAGTGTAATTTGTCTGTCTGACTTTCAATATTGTTCTCAGATTCCAAATTTGTTCGATGCATGATCTCCCTTTCCTAAAGCCAGTATTCACCTATTTGATGATCTGCTTGTGGTTCTAGTCTTTTCCATAACACTTTAGAGAATATTTTGTAAGTGAATGGCACTAGTTAAATATCTCTGTAATTATTTGGATCTGACTTATCATCCTTTTTATGTAATGGGTGGATCAAGGCACATTTCCATTCTTCCGGCGTTTTTTCTATGATTCAAATGTCTGTATGTAATGTATCTTATGTATCTTATAATGTAAAAATAAATAATAAAATCTTATAATGTATCTTATGAGTTGTTTTGATGATGTCTTTATCTTGAAGCTTCCACACTTCGGCAATAATGCCATCTTCTCCTGCCGCTGTGTTATTTTTCATTGATCTCCTCTATCTCCCCTATTGTAGGTGGAGTAGAATCAGGATTGGATGTGGTTTTTTGGAAGGTCAATTTTTCCGTGGGTTATTTACAATTAAGAAGGGTATTAAAGTATTATTTGAGAATTATACAGTTTTCTTTCGTGTTCGTTTCCATCTGTTCTTCTAAAACAGAGGCTAGGAGGTTGATAACCCTTAATATTTTCTTTGAATGTTCTGTAAAAATTTCTTGTATTATTTCTCTTAAAATCTTCTTCAATTTCTTTTAGCCTGTTGTTGTCCTATGCTCATTTTTCTCTTCTAATTTCCTTGTTGTTTTCCTTGTGATGATTGTTTCTGAACTTCGTGAAATTCCTTCCATGTTTCGGATGTTCTGTTACTACTGAACTTGATCCGCGCCTGTATTCTTTTCTCAATGGCTTGATCACAAGTTGCGTTCTACCACCTATGTTTCCTTTTTCTAGAAGGTTGCGCCCAACGCATTGCCTTCTGAACTGTGGTCGCAAGATCTGTCCAAGTGTCTGTTGGATGCCTATTAGTTTCTTCATTGATTTTGTCTCTGTTTATCCGCAAATATTCTCGATCAGGCTTGACTATTTTATTTTCTTTTATTTTCTAGTCTTTTTCGGTCTTGGAATTGGTCTAACCTTAACTTGTAACAAGTAATGATTTGACTCGAACAACCCTTTACGCGTTCTGTTTTTTTGTTAGAAATGGTCACATGATCAATCTGGCATTCTCCCCATACGGTGTTAGGTGCTTTCCATGTTGTAAGTTTTCGTCTTAGCTTTAGAAATTGTGTCGACATAATTTTGAGATTAAAAGTTTGATGTGCGATAGTGAGCTGAATAAGGGCCTGTGATTTGTCCTTATTTTCTTTCCTTACCTAATTGCGCATTAAAGTCCCCTATTAAAATTTTAACATGCCTGGTTGTTGGTTACTTCTTTCATGTCTTCCCAGAAGTCTTGAACTTCTTGTGGTTTCTTTCTGTAATGCTCATTTGTAGGTGCGTCTGCATTGATAATCGTGTAACCTTTATTGCCTGATTTAAAGGTGAATGTGCGGATCCTTTCTTATATTGAATTAAAGTCAATAATGTTATCCATGACTGATTTGTGGACTGCAAATCCCGTCCCAAACAATGATGGTGTGCCTTTTCTGACAGCAGGTTTACCTTTAAAAACCCCATCATTTTCCGTGTTGAAATGATTTTCGTCTTGAAAACGTGTCTCCTGAATCGCAAAAAAAATTATTTTAAATTTTTCTAACATATCTGTAAGTTGTTTTAGTTTTCCAAGTTTGAAAGGAGTAAAAGAGTAACATTAAGAGTGCCAATGTAGTGCTTGCGTAGAGATTTTGAGAAGCTCCGACACTTCTCCTCGTGATGTTCCTGGTCCCCCAGAATCCGATGACCAGGAAAGTTCAGCACGGTAACTGGGGCCTGGCGTACCGGATTTTCCTTTTGTTCCATTATGACTACTTGAATTTGAAAGTGGTTGATCTTTAAGAAAGAACATATATATAAATATATATATATATATATATATATATATATATATATATATATATATATATATATATATACATATACATACACATATATTTAGCATGTATTTAATTTTTGGGCTGTTTGTAGCATACACATATTAAGAATTGAACAATTGGGTATTTGAATACATTTTTTTGAAGTGAAAACTTCTATAGCCGCGCTGAATGACATTTGGGTAGAGGGTAAACTCATAGATTTGCGTCATCATCATCAATAGCTGCGTTCTATAGAAATAAATTCTATTACGCAAAGATGTGTTCAAAATAACACATCTATACGCATATGTTTAAAGTTGGCTCTGAACGTGAAACTTACTAGTCAAAGTTTTTGACAGTGTTAACAGAACGTAGCGTTTCTAAAGAAATATCAACCCGTAGAATTAGTGTGCAGTACAAGAGTAAGTACTTTTACCGGATGTAATAGTAGATGTACTAGTGCCGGATTATTGGAAAGTTTTTGGCAGTGTTGACAGAACGCAGCGCCTCTAAGGAAATATCAACCCCTATAATCAGTGTGCAGTACAAGAGTAAGTACTTTTGACGGATGTACTCGTAGATGTACTAGTGCCGGACTATTGGAATGTTCAGATTACTGAATTGTATCTAAGAATTCATGGGAAATCACGAATCAGACCCATTAAAGTTTTAGGCAACCAAATGTACTAGTGTGCTCTCCAAAGGAAGGTCAGCGATATAGAGATAAGAATAAGAAAAAAACTCTTGCAATAGTTAATTCAGAAATTTAAAAACATCGAACAATCACAGCTGAGAAGGAGGAAAAAAATTAAACGTCGTAAAGATTATTATTAAAAAAAAAAAAACATTTACGTACAGATAAATCTTCAAAAGCAGTTATAAGGCATGTTTCTATAAATAAAAATTTCTTTAACTCACAAATTGCAGACCCATCAACAAGAAATGTGCCATATATCCTACAATTTCATTTTTCTGACTTATCAACACAGAATCAACCAAACATTCCGGATTGAAATTCATATTACGATGATGACATTAACAGTTATTCTCCTTCAGAAGTGAGTTATGTTCCAGAATTACATACAACAATACTAAAAAACTATGTACCAAATTTGATTAATTAACATACTGGTAAATCCTCAAAACCAGTTATAAAGCTGTTTTTTTTCAAAAGTTTTCACTTCAGTCGGCAGTGCCTGACTGCCTATATTTTTTTTGTCATAAATCGAAAGCTCATATATAAGTTTTATAACAAAACTATTTTTTGTTTTCGTTATCGTTGTAATTAAAAACAAGTTGAAAATATATTTTTTCTCGGTACCGAAAACAGGTGGTCGCGTTGTGTCGTAAGAAGGTTAATTTCTTCCCGCGCATGACTTTGTTGATACAGTAGTTGTAGTAGACATGTCAAATATTAAAAGTCACATATTAAAATTTCATACGAACCTAAATCCAAAGAAAGCACCCGGGTTCGACATAATTACCGGTGAAATCCTCAAAAAATACAGAGAAAAGCCTTGGACAATCTCACTAAAGCATATACCAACCGCGTGGAAGGTATCGGAAATAAATTGTGCTACCAATTATTATTTTTCCAAACTATTTGAGAAACTGAATATGAAACGTCTGAAACTAATTATAGACAAATATGAGCTGGTGCCTGCCCATCCGTTTTGGATTTCGAACCAACCACTCAACAATTGAACAAGTTTATAGACTTACCATCGTCATCGAAAAATCGCTAGAAGATAAAACTGTTTGCTGTATTGTGTTCCTCGACGTCGCACAGGCGTTTGATCGGGTATGGCATGAAGGCCTATTGCACAAACTCAAATCTATTCTGCCTGACCCATACTACAAACTATTAAAATCATACTTATCCAAAAGAAAATTTCGCAAATTAAATATGAGGACGCGTTCTCCGATCTTCGGAACATTGGTGCTGGTGTTCCTCAGGGAAGCGTATTGGGCGCGGTGTTATATCTACTTTATACAAACGATATACCTAATAATGATAACACGATAATTGCCACCTTTGCGGACGACACTGCACTGATGGCAACTGGAAAAACTGTAAAGCATTCATTAGAGATACTGCAACTAGCAGTAAATAACGTGGCCACCTGGACTCTTAAATGGCGAATCAAACTTAATGAAGCAAAGTCTACATACATCAACTAAATGTAAATGAAATCACGTAAAATGTATTGGATACTAGGACATCGCTCCGAACTAACAAAGCACAAGAAGCTAACCCTATACAAACAGGTGTTGCGCCCAATCTGGACATTTGGTATCCAATTATGGGGATATGGGGCTAAAAAACAAAATATCAATATAATCCAACGCTACAAAAAAAAAATGCTACGTACCATCGCCAATGCGCCATGGTATGTGTCGAACAGCGACGTATACCGCGAACTCGGTGTAGAAACAGTCGATACCATCATTACAAGATATGCTATCTCGCACAAATTACGACTCCAGAACCACATCAACGAGGAAGCATCCATGCTCCTAAACGTACAGAAAGACACCAGAAGACTTAAACGGACCAAACCACATGAGCTGTGTAGAATAGACCTGCTAAACAACGGAGGGATCCAGTGGGAGCAACTTAGTATAATATTACATTAATAATTTATTTGTTATAGCAAAACAGATCCTTAGTTTATAAGAACTAGTTTTTGTAAGTAAAGTAAAATAAAAAATATGTAGGCAGTCAGACACTGCCGACTGAAGTGAAAACTTTTGAAAAAAAAAACAGCTTTAAAACTGGTTTTGAGGATTTATCAGTATGTTAATTAATCAAATTTGGTACATATTTTGTTAGTATGTTAGTACTCACTTCTGAAGGAGAATGACTATTAATGTCATCATCATAATATGAATTTGAATCCAAAATGTTTGGTTGATTCTGTGTTGATAGGTCAGCAAAATGGATTTGTAGGATATATGGCACATTTCTTGTTAATGGGTCTGTAATTTGTAAGTTTTGACTTTTGTGAATTTTGACTTTTCGAAACATTATAACTGCTTTTGAAGATTTATCTGTATGTAAATTAATTTTTGTTTCGAATATCCTTTACGACGTTTCATTTTCTCCTCCTTCTCAGCTGTGATTGTTCGATGTTTAGAAATTTCTGAATTAACTATTGCAGGAGTTTTTTTTCTTATTCTTATCTCTGTATCGCTGACTATTTATTATATTTTGGAGTTTTCTTCCTTTGGAGAGCAACGAGTATATTAGGTTGCCTAAAACTTTGATGGGTCTGATTCGTGATTTACCATAATTTCTTCGATACAATCCAGTAATATGAACATTCCAATAGTCCGGCACTAGTGTATCTACTAGTACATCCGTCAAAAGTACTTACTCTTGTACTGCACACTGATTATAGGGGTTGATATTTTCTTGGAGGCGCTGCGTTCTGTCAACACTGCCAAAAACTTTCCAATAATCCGGCACTAGTACATCTACTATTACATCCGGTAAAAGTACTCTCTACCCTCTACCCAAATGTCATTCAGCGCGGCTATAGAAGTTTTCACTTAAAAAAATAAAAAATACTAGAAGTTATTTTGCTTGTTTCGTACCATCGTTTACGGGTACTACAAAAAGCACTCAAAAAATGGTTTTAAATGTCCCACATTGTTAAACGTCGAAACCAATGGTTTTAAACAGTGCGCCGAAAAAAACCTAAACCGACGATTTTAAAATGTTTATGTTTGAATGTTAGAATGAAGTTTCAGACTTACGACGTCACAAACAAATTCTGGCGCGTTTGGAGTCACGTGATTATTTTCTAAATTTCTCTTTTAAATTGTAATTTTAAAATCACTTTTAAATTGTTTATAATTAATTGAATTATTCTTTTATTTTTTCGCATCGCACATCCGAATTATTGATAATAGGATTTTAAGATACATGAAAAGTGAAAGCTTATATAGCCGCGCTGAATGACATTTGGGTAGAGGATAAACTCATAGATTTGCTTCATCGTCATCATTAACTGCGTTTTATAGAAAATTTCAATTACTCAAAATGTAATGTCTTCAAAAGATTGCATATATACGCATATATTTAAAGTTGGCTCTGAACGTAAAATTTAATACTCCAAGTTGTTGGCAGTGTTGACAGAACACTGATCAAAAGCTTCTAAGCAAATATCAACCCGTAGAATCAGTGTCCAGTGCAAGAGCAAGTACTTTTACCGGATGTACTAGTATATGTACTAGTGCCGGACTATTGGAAAGTTTTTGGCAGTGTTCACAGAACGCAGTGCTTCTAAGAAAATATCATCCCGTAGAATCAATGTGCGGTACAAGAGTAAGTACTTCTGCAAGATGTACTAGTGCCGGATTATTTGATAGTTCAGATTATTTTAATGAATCGAAGAATTCATGGTAAATCACGAATAAAACTCATCAAAGTTATAGGCAACCAAATGTACGCATTGTGCGTACATTTTGTTGCCTATTACATCCATATTGCAAGACACATAGGGGTAGGGAAAATAAATTTGAAGGGGTATATAAAAAATTGTTTAAACTCTTGCAATTTTTGAAGTGAAAACTTCTTTAGCCGCGCTGAACGAGTTTTTGCGTTTTATAAAAAAAAATTCTATTACTCAAAAATGTGTTCAAAAGAACACATCTATACGCATATATTTAAAGTTGGCTCTGAACGTCAAACTTAATAGTCAAAGTTGTTGGCAGTGTTGACAGAACGTAGCGTTTCTAAGGAAATATCAACCCGTAGAATCAGTGTGCAGTACAAGAGTAAGTAATTTCACCGGATGTAATAGTAGATGTACTAGTGCCGGATTATTGGAAAGTTGTTGGCAGTGTTGACAGAACGCAGCGCTTCTAAGGAAATATCAACCCCTATAGTCAGTGTGCAGTACAAGAGTAAGTACTTTTGGCGGATGTACTAGTAGATATACTATTGCCGGATTATTGAAATGTTCACATCAAAGTTTTAGGCAACCAAATGTACTTGTGTGCTCTCCAAAGGAAGGAAACTCCAAAATAAAATGAATAGTCAGCGATATAGAGATAAGACACTGATTTCTAGACACTCGTAAAGCTCTGCTTTTATAAGGTGGTTGCAGTAGTTGCTTTATCGAGTAAATTTTTGATAATTTGCAGGCATTCTTTAGTGGGTATATTAGAAAACATACTACTAACATCAAAGGATACAAGCTCTGAGATTAACCCCATCAAAACTCCTGGTATAAATTCAATGTCATCAATTTGTAATCCATTTGAAAATGACCTTCTACAGTCAAAGTCGAGTCGTGTAAAGTGTGCAGATTTATATGATTTCATAAATTATATAATATTTTCACTAAAATTAGTGGTAAAAACGTAGCGAATTGGGTTCTTGAGTAAAAAAAATATATAGGCAGTCATGCACTGCCGACTGAAGTGAAAATTTGGTTAAAATGTATTAAGAGGCGTGAGCCATTCAGCACCCTCCGTGCCACAATTGAAACTAACGGAAATTGACATAAAACCTCCAGTGGCGTGTAAATCGTTGAATACGCATTATTATTTAAGGTTACGACGACTAATTCATATAACAAGTTTATTATTATTTTACAAATCTATTTAAGGATAAACGAAACATAACGCATTATTTAAGGTTAGTACGATGAATTTATTTGACAAGTTGAAACTTATTAAACTGTTGGTTTAACCCCGGTTAGATTAGGTTGCCCGCCGCGAAGCGGGCAGATAAATTAAGACAATATACGCGCGGCAGCGCGAACTATCGATTCAATATAGGTCAAAGTGGCCAGCACCGTTGGCTTAAGCCTGGGTACATTAGGTTGCCCGCCGCGAAGATAAATCAAAACAACATACGCGCGAACTCTCGATCCAATATAGGACAAAGTGGCAAGGACCGTTGGTTTTACCTTGGTTAGATTAGGTTGCCTACCGCGAAGCGTGAAAATAAATTAAGACAACATACGCGCGGCAGCGCGAACTCTCGATTCAATATAGGACAAAGCGGCAAAGACCGTTGTTTAACTCCGGTTAGGTTAGAGTTGTTGGGGTTTATTATCATTTTAAATAATTTTTATATACCCCCTTCAAATTTATTTTCCCTACGCCTTATATACGCCATATATTAGGGTGGTTCTTAACAATTTTTTCGTCTCAGAAATGCCCTCCCATTGTCAGAAAGTGTTCTAATTGATGAAAAACTATGACGGATAACGTGCCCCGATGGTTCCCTTAACAAAAACCCACTTCTAGAGCCCAAAAACCGTTTTTCAGCTTAAAAATGAAGAATCAGACAAAACTTATTGAGGGACGGTAAAAATTATCACTTTTACAATCAGGAGAACATAAATATTGATAATAAATTCTCTTCTTTATTAGGTGTGCTGAGAAACTAAGCCACATAATCGTGTCAGGCGATTCCAGCCTTCCCTATGCACCTCGATCAAAATTTTTAACATTTCTCTATAGTATTCGAAATTTTTCACATGAAATTTCATTACTTAATGTTGACAAAAACATGAGTTATGAAGATTTTGCTAGCCGTGGAGTCAGATAGACATCAAGTATTGACGATCCGTCTATAATGAATTTAGAATTTATATTTATTTAGAATGAATCTAGAAAAGAGCTGTATTGACAAAACAATTCCAAGTACCAAATGACCTGATGTTCCTTTATTCAAAAGACTCAAAGATAATTGGAGTCACGTAAGGAGAACTAGATTTGAAAGTGGCATTGCAGACCCTACAATACAAAGTATTCTTACAGATCAAATACAAGAGATTTATTCTTTTACTCGTAAAATGATGAATATGCCTGGTATCAGAGATGACTTCAAAGAATTATTGGAACTTAGAAAATAACTTAGGTTATTCGACACAAGTCTTTCTCGGGTTCATTCCCCCGAAATACAAAATTCGTCCTCCAGGAGCAATCCATCACGCCAGATGGATGTCGAAGGCAATATATTCTTTGAAAATTTATCTTTTCAGAGAGCAATTTCAATTATCCACTCAGGATAAAAGAGGTTTGAAAGAAGTTTGTATTTGTATTGTTTTAATTTATCTAAGAGTTTGGTTCAAATCACCTATTGCAGCATCAGCCCCAAATATCGATTTGTAATTTTTAAAACAACTTGCAAAGTGGCATTGCAGACCCTACAATACAAAGTATTCTTACAGATCAAATACAAGAGATTTATTCTTTTACTCGTAAAATGATGAATATGCCTGGTATCAGAGATGACTTCAAAGAATTATTGGAACTTAGAAAATAACTTAGGTTATTGGACACAAGTCTTTCTCGGGTTCATTCCCCCGAAAAACAAAATTCGTCCTCCAGGAGCAATCCATCACGCCAGATGGATGTCGAAGGCAATATATTCTTTGAAAATTTATCTTTTCAGAGAGCAATTTCAATTATCCACTCAGGATAAAAGAGGTTTGAAAGAAGTTTGTATTTGTATTGTTTTAATTTATCTAAGAGTTTGGTTCAAATCACCTATTGCAGCATCAGCCCCAAATAACGATTTGTCATTTTTAAAACAACTTCTGAAATTTGAGTCTATTGACGCAGACATATCGAAAATAGCGCTTAAAAAGTTTATTAACCATCTATGGTGTTTAATACAAGATACCGCTGCTTTAGCTTTTTTTATGAAGAATTATCTACTGGAATGAAAGAAAGAATGGTTGCAAAATTGGATGTGGTTGATAGTATTGTATATGATAGTTGGCTTGTATTTTGACCTTTCGAAGGCTTTCGATATGGTAAACCACAGTATTTTATTGAGTAAACTAGAAGAATATGGAATCAGAGGAAAGTGTTATGATCTCTTAAAGTCATATCTATTGAGACGATCCCAAATAGTAAGTGTTTCACAAAAAAATAAATTATTTTTCTCAGAGAAAAATGAAATATCGCAAGGGGTGCCACAAGGCTCTATCCTAGGCCCAATTCTTTTCCTGCTATATGTTGGTGATCTCCCGGAGGCTTTGGGACCAGGGCTGGTCTATCAGTTTGCAGATGATACATCGGTAATAATGTCCACTCCTGGGCTTGCAGAGCTTTCAGGGGGATTATCAGATATAGCAGAGAACATGTCAACAATGGTGTACAAAAAATGGACTTAAGCTTAATACAGGGAAAACAGGGCTTATATCATTCTCTAGATATCAACTTAGTCAAGAGTCTATCTATGTTAGGCTAAACTCCAAATCCATTCCACTAATAAATGAAATCAAATTCTTAGGGGTGACAATGGAAAGCAGTCTCAGTTGGGAAACACACATAAATATTCTAAATTCTAGACTCTGCTCTTTATGTGGAGTTATTCGAGCTCTACAGGATCAGGTATCAATAAATAGCCTCAAAATATATTACTATGCCCATGTACAATCCATCATACAGTATGGCATCATCTTCTGGGGAAGTTCCACCCACTCAGAAAAAATATTCAAAACACAAAAAAGAATTATTCGATCTATGTTGAAATTACCATATGGAACATCGTGTAAATCCCACTTTGTCAATTTAGAAATCTTAACAGTACCATCTTTATACTTTCTACAACTAGTAACATTTGCCAAAAAACACTATAATATTTTTACAAGAAACTGTGATTCATATTCAAACCAAATGACAATCAATTCAAGATATAGAAATGAACTCAGGATACCACATCACAACTCATAATTTTTTGAAAAAGGAACACAGTATAGAGCAATCAAAGCCTATCACTCTCTTCCTATTGAAATTAGAAATATTGTACACACAAAAATGTTCAAAATTTCAGTCACAGAATACTTGAAAAAAAAAGTCTATTACAATTTCAATAGCAGCTAAGAGATGAATCTCAATATATCTATATGTATATACGTGTCTGTATTATGTTTGTGAAAATATGTGTTAGGTGCTTATTTTATATCTATATTTATGTAATTTTTAATTGTGATTAATTCCTTCTTGTACATTTTATTTATATTTTAATTTGTATATCATGTCTGATAAACAACCCTTCTCTGTAACCTAAACCTATTTGACGTTGCTATGTCCGCTTGTAGATTTTATGGCAATAAAGGATATTATTATTATTATTATTATTATTTTAATGAAGTGTTCGGCCATATTGGATCCGCCATTTTGAATTTTAAAATTATACTATAAATTCGTAATCAGCGGCCTGCAAAAACCCATCTTTTAATTTTTGGCCAACTTTTTTGAAATCCAGACCACTGTGCGATGGCATGAGTTAAGTTAGCTTTGAGGGCCGCTGTGGTTTGTGGCTTATACGCATAGACATGCTACTTAAGAAAACTCTACAAGAAAGAATCTAATGGGGTCAAATCGCACGATCTCGATGGCCAGTTCAGATCACCTCCATGTGAGATAACCATGCCCTCAAATCGCTCGTGCAGAATTTCCAATATGGCAAGAGCTGTGTGGCACGTAGCTCCATCCTGTTGAAAGCAGATATCTTTGATGTCCATATTATTCAATGCAGGCCAAAAGAAGTTGGTTATCATCGACATATAGCGCTCGCCGTTGACGGTGATGGCCTGGCCAACGTCGTTCTCAAAGAAATATTGACCGATGACGCCGCCAGCCCAAAATCCATACCGAACATTGACTTTTTCAGGAAGCATTGGACACTCTTGGATCTCATGTGGATTGGTATTGTCCTAAATTGGACAATTTTGTTTATTGACTTACCCATTCATCTAGAAATGGGTCTTATCGCTGAAGATGATTTTGTGATGCAAATTAGGTTCAATTTTCAATTCAGCGAACATGTTGTTTTTTCAATTATTTTTTTCCATTTAGCGAACACATGTTGAATTTTGTACAGGAACAGGCCCAAGTTACGACGAAAACTTTGCCAAGTTGTGGTCTGCGAAAGGGCGAGTTCTTGTGAGCGACGTTAAATCGACTGCCTCGGATTCTCCTGCACACTCTCACGGACAGCGGTGATGTTTTCGGCAGATCTTGCGTTTCGTCGTCGTACTTGTGTTGGTTTATTGTTTACTGAATCAGTGGACTTAAATTTATCCACCACACTGCGAATAGTTCTCTCGGTAGGACGATTATGGCGACCGTAAAATGGGGAACGTTGTCCGAACAGAACACACATTTTGATAAAATTTTACATTTGCACGTGTTGTTGCTATTCAGCAGCCAATTCGACAGGTTTAACATTATGCCCGCTCTCTCTCCTCGGCCCTATTACCTTCACAATGGTTTGGTGGCACTATGCTTCTATCATTTTTAAAGCAATTTTCCACTCCTCTATTCTGGGATAGTTCTGTGCCATCGTGCAGAGAGAGTCCAGTCAAGCTTCTGATTCCGTCTACCCATCGGGCTGGAGATCTTCCTCGTAGCCTTCGTCAGTCGACTTTGCCTTGAACCACCAGCTTTTCTAATGCATCCAGTCTTTTGGAGACGTGCCCGAAATACCGCACTTTGTTCCGGTTTATTCTCTTGGACAGTCCATGATATTCGGAGCATTCGGCGGTAAACCCACATTTCAAATGCATCTATTTTCTTTCTGTCCGCTTGTCTGATCGACCAGGTTTCAGCCGCGTATGATGCAGTTGGGAAAATTAAAGTAGAGATTTTCGTAGCTTTACTAATTGTCGTGCCCTTCCATATGCGTGTTAGTTTAGTTGTGGCCGTTCTTGCTATTGCTAGCCGTAGTCTTATTTCGGCTTCGCTACCTCCTGTGTTGGTGATGAGGGAGCCAAGATAAATAAATTTATCCACTACTTCGAAACCGGCTGCCCGGCTGCTATGCGGAGAGTTGTTCGTTTTGCGGTCTACTATCATGACTTTGGTTTTACTGATGTTTAGTTTTAAGCCGTACTTTTATATTTCCCAGCCTTGTCATGATCATTTCCAGGCCATGGTCATTCATGATCATTTTATGGCCGCTACCAACTGCCAAGTTTGGAAGTCTCAATTGGAAGGCCCTTTGGAAAACAAAAAAATGATATACATTCATCCGGTCATATAGAAGTACATACAATTAATCCAAATATGAAAGAAATCCAGAATGTAACATTATTTTCAGTGTTTTTTACTATTAGTATCCAAGGGTTGCTTGTTTAAATTACTTAAACAAGTAGTTTAGCTCTTTGTAAAAATGCTAAAATATAGGTGTTCTGGGAAAAAAATCGTCATTACTTAAATTTTCAAGTATGGAAAAATATGCATATTCGGCTTAGAAATGGACCTTAGTTAATCCCATTTAAGAACCTTTTCTCAGATTTTTTAATGGTTTTTCCTTTTCTTATAATGGTTTACAACCTCTTCAAAAAAAATAAATAAATCGGAAAATTAATTGTTTCTTTAAGAACTATTTCATAATACTTGTATATGATGCCGTTTACTGACTCAGATCTATCTTAAATCTATCATTACCAATCTATAATATACATCCTAAAATATATTAAGATGTTTTATAAATACATAATAGTTTTCCACGTAGGTTGTTACGACTGTTTAAAAATAGACCGGCTGTAACACGATATATAGTAGTATTTTTATTACCTTTTATAATAAAAATGATCCCTTCAATATTATAACATCCAGTATTTCTATTTATTGCTACTAAATGTGTTTATTATTTATTTTATGGTTACTTAGAAACTAATCATGATTTTGTAGCTGCTGTAATATACGTTGAACGATATATCTTGAAAATGAAACTAAAAGGAATGTTGAAAAACATAAAATACAGTCTTCTCTTTTTAGCTTTATATTAGACAGACAAAACTATATGATGAATATAAGACTAAAAAGAGTAGAGTTATCAATTAACTAAGGCGATAAATTTGTAAACTGAAAGAAATTAAATTTAAATTGTAAATTATTTTAATTACAAGTTGGGTACCAATTTTCCCTATTTAAAATTAATTATATCCATTTTTAGTTTTACGAAGTAATATTAATCGCAATTAGTAACACATTTTGATTTTACGTTGGTTTTCTTATCCGTTCTTGTTACCAGCACTGATAGAATTTCGATATTCATGTGATATATCGCAGCCCCGGATCTAGGTGGGGGGGAGGGGGGGGGATCGTTTGTCAAGAAATAACAGTTATCTCATATTAATTTGTTAAATGAGTTGTCACTGAAACCGAGTGACTGGCATAACTATTTATGAATGGACGAATGTACATATTTCAAGCTATTTTTCTATTAATTCTTCAGTTATTGCACGTCCTGACACCATGCCGGTTAAACTACGACTAAGCCCATGTCCCAAGCCCCTATAGACTAAGCCCATGCCCTGTCAGTTTGGTGTGATGATAACGAACTGAAGCCAGCGGATTTATGGTGCGCCAGGTATATCCGTGGGTTGTCGTCAGTTCAAAATTTTACGTCAGGATTTCACACTCATGGTCAGTTTTTGGATGTACGTCAGTTCAAGTGATTAGTTTAACTGATCGTGAATGGGGCGAATAACTGGAACGAGCGCTGGCCTCTTGGCTTGTACGGAACGAGAGAGAGGTCCCAAGGACCTCCCTTGTCCTTGTCTTGCCAACAGTGTAGTCGAAAGTGGGGAGGATTTGATACAGTCAGAGCGAAAAGCTAGTTGTATTGAGTTGTATCAAGAAAGAGAGTGAGATCGTATTTTAATGAATGTTGTTTTCAAAAAGACAATGGTAAAATACTATTGTATTTGCAAGGAAAAAATGGCGTCGGACACAGACAGATCATTTTTTTTTTTACTAGGCGAAGACAGAGCGATACGAGAGATACGTTCTGATGCTCTCGCTCGGCCCGCACAAACCAAGAGGTAGCGCTCGTTCCAGTTAGTATATATTTCAGTGGTCGGGGCCCATGCCCCGGGCGGCAAATTCAGAGGCCGGCATATTCAAACATGGCAGCCAAATACCAATTTGTCCATAATTTCTCAATAGTTTTCGAGATAATTTTAATTAACATCTTATTTTGTTTTTTATTTTTTTGAACTTAATTATTAAAAAAAATGGGACCCCCATGAAACAGGGGACC
This sequence comes from Phosphuga atrata, assembly GCA_944588485.1. Classification (NCBI taxonomy): domain Eukaryota; kingdom Metazoa; phylum Arthropoda; class Insecta; order Coleoptera; family Silphidae; genus Phosphuga; species Phosphuga atrata. The sequence continues at coordinate 54,805,013 of OX155892.1, forward strand.
CCCATCAGGAACGAAGTTCCTCGCACATTTTTAACTCCGAATGTAATTCGAAATAAAATCTGCATATAATTGATTGATTATGGAGTTAGGTATTTGTTGAAACTTCATTTCAATAGCAGAGATAAAAAAAGCTAAATTATTTTTAAGCTTTAAATTTATTGTGTAAATACAACATATGTTTCACACGACATTGTTGGCGCAACATATGTTGTATTTATACAATAAATTAGAAACTTTAAAAACAATGTTCAAATTGACAAACTACTTATACAGTTACATAGATACACTTAAAAATGAAAAATAATAATAAAATCCACCTTGGGAGTGCTTAATTAATTAAATCAAGGGAGGAACACGGATATCTTCTGTTACTCTTTAGCACACGGCGCTCGAGATGCATTGTGTGAGCCTTTCGCTACGTCAAAGCAAGTAACGAGAAAGCTCAAGACCTAATATGTCAGGGGCAGAAGGCCAAAGGTTTATGTACTAGTAAAGTAACATAAGATAGATATAGTTTGTATATAGATATAGACATTTGTTCGTGAGTTCTTCTTCAAATTCCTCGTCACCGGATTATTTGTAGTATTGTGTAGAAAAAATTATTAAAAACAAAAAAAATATTAAAAACAAAATTGGAATTTTTCAATTCAGTGTGGTAATTATTGGTTTATGATAACTATAGTAAGATACATATGTTTGAGATTTTATGTTATCCAAGTATCTCGAAAAAACAGCATCAATTGTCGTACAGTTTCTTGTTGTGTACTCCGCTGGATGATTATTTATACTCAAATCAAACCTTTCTGGTAAAAAGGTTTTCAGATTTTTCAAAATCATTGAAGTTAACGTTGAAGTCTCCAGCCAATATGAGTGGAAGTTTATAATAATTTAGATTAAGTAAATTAGAACCTTCCATACTATATTCGAATAGCGATTGATGAATACAAAATTCAACAAGCGAGTAGCGCAACGGTAAGGACAGTCGCGTTTCGAAAGCGCGAAGTCGGCGGATAGAACCCGCCAGCGGGCTTGAAATATTTCTTCAAATATTTCTCATTTTTTACAAATTCATGTGTCTTGAATAATGTTTATTTTGGAATCAATTGTAAATATTTTTTTACTGGACGTGGCAAGCACCATTAAGTTAACTTGTCAAGTGACCCGCTGAAAGCTTCCCCCTGAGAGCATCTTGGAATCGCTCCACGTATTACCTGATGATGTCGAATTTGTTACAATTTATATTCCCTTCCTAGGTACGATCTACGAATTCATTTTTAATACTAATTGTAAGGGATTAGGATTGTAAAATATCCATTACGTTATGTTGATATCAATGCAGATAAAGTAGAAATTAAGAGATTAAAAAAAAGAAATTGAAAATTTCCTGCATGATTTTTTCAAAATTCCTTTTCCCGCTAATAAAAACAGCTGACAGTCGCGCTTCGAAAGTGCGAGGTCGCCGGTTCGAACCCGCAAGCGGGTTTGCGTTTTTTCTTCAATATTTCACATTTTTTACAAATTCATGTGTCTTGAATAATGTTTATTTTGGAATCAATTGTAAATATTTTTTTAACGGGACGTAGCAAGCACCATTAAGTTAACTTGTCAAGTGGCCCCATGAAAGCTTCCCCCTGAGAGCATCTTGGAATCGCTCCACGTATTACCTGATGATGTCGAATTTGTTACAATTTATATTCCCTTCCCAGGTACGATCTACGAATTCATTTTTAATACTAATTATAAGGGATTAGGATTGTAATATATCCATTACGTTATGTTGATATCAATGCAGATAACGTAGAAATTAAGAGATTAAAAAAAAAGAAATTGAAAATTTCCTGCACAATTTTTTCAAAATTCCTTTTCCCGCTAATAAAAACAGTTATTACAATTAATTTCAAAATAAGCAATGTTCAAGACACATGAATTTGTAAAAAATGTGAAATATTTGAAGAAACAACGCAAGCCTGTTGGCGGGTTCGAAGCGGCGACCTCGCGCTCTCGAAGCGCGACTATTTTCTATTCTATTCAAAAGTGTATATTTAATAATTAACAGTAATATCAATGCAAAAACATAACGATAACAATAACATAAACATAAGAATCCCTACCCTATTCGGGTAACACTTCTAAATTTTTATGGGAGAGCAGCAAACCGTCAAGTACTTACTAATACATGCTAGGCATGATGTAGCAGCACATAACTTATCGCTTTTTTCAAATTTTGTTGTAAATTTCGGATTCGGCATTTCAGGTCAAAATAATTTATTATGTTGTACTAAAAATATTAAAAGTAAACAAGCGAGGTTTTGTGATAAACTGTAATCTAAAAGGTAAGTACAAATTTTTAGTAAGATAAAACGTCTATTTGAATTTAAAAGAGAGACAAAATTTTGAATACATTCACTCACTCATTCATCGTCATTTTCTCCAAATATGGGTAAAGTTTGGTATGGGAGTTTGTGTTTCAGTGTGATTGGTGTGTTGTGTTGTCTAATTGTCGTCAAGTATCTAATATGTCTGTTTGGGTGTCTTTTGTTTGCGTGTTTAGAGTAAAATTTTTGTGAAATGTTCGTAAATGTAATCCGTTAGTCTGGGAATCTGTGCTTCGTTATGTAAGTCATCAATTTTAGTATAAATATCCCTTTTCAAGGCCATTCTAAGGCACTTGTTTTGAAATCGTTGCAGGATTACCAGGTTGGTCTTGGCAGCACTGCACCAAGCCACACTAAAACGGGCCGAATTATAGTTTTATACAATAAAATTTTGTTGGATTTTGACAAATGACTGTGTTTATTCATTAGGGAGTAGATGCTCTTCAGTGTAGCGAAAGCTCTGTTAATTATGCGTTTCATGTGTACTTTGTAACAGAGTTTTGTGTCTAAATGAACACCCATGTATTTTACCTCCTTCTTAGGAGCTACTGGGATATTTTCTATTTTCGGTGGGTAGATGAGTTTAGTGTTTGTGTATTTTCGTGTGTAGGTGATGGTTTCTGTCTTTTGCGTGTTTAGTGTAATTTTCCAAAGCTTGAAGAACTTTTTAATCAGGTCTACGTGAATTTCTGTCTTTTTGTGTGCTGTGATTGAACTAAATGAGTGACTGTAAATTGCGGTGTCGTCGGCGTATAGTGCAAGTTTTGTCTGTGGCATAGTCGGCATGTCATTTATGTAAAGGTTAAATAAAATTGGTGCTAGAATCGACCCCTGGGGCACACCTGCTGCTACAGATCTAGGTCTCGAGTATTTATCATTTATTACTACAGTAAAGTGGCGGTCTGTCAAGTAACTGTTTAATAATTTTATAATAGTCTGTGAAAATTTTAATTAATTCAATTTAAATAGTAGTCCGTCTGTCCAAACTCTGTCAAACGCCATATGTATGTCTAGTAATGTCATGGCAGTTACGTTCTGTTTATTAAAATTTAATTTTACGTCCGTTCTTATTCTACAAATTTGCTGTACTGTATTATGTCTACGTCTGAATCCAAATTGATCGTCAGTCAGAATTTTGTGTCGTTTGATATATTTCTTTAGTCTGTTAAGTATAATTTTTTCTGTAATTTTACTCAGAGTGTTCAGTAAACTAATGGGTCTGTAACTATTCGTGTCTGAGTCTTTCTTTCCTGGTTTCAGTATCGGAACAACATTGGCCACCTTCCAGGAGGGCGGAAAATATTGCAGTTTAAAAATTCCGTTAATTATGTGTGTCAGTTGTACCAAAGCTTTTCGTGAGAGATTTTGTAATAATTTGTTTTGTATTTGGTCAGGTCCGGGTGCTTTCAGTGGTTTTAGATGTTTAAGAATGAAATTAATTTCCTTCGGGCAAGTGGTCAGTTCGTGGTCTGGATCTGTAAAGTCCTGTCCATTTAGAAATTCCCTCACGATTGCAACTATTAATTTCTGTTTGTCATCAAGTTCTGGGTCAATTTTGTGTACTTTTTCAAAAGTATCTGCAAAAAGTTCCGCCTTGTCCTGGTCGCTCATTGCCGTTGTTATTCCATCTGTCAGCGTCGGTATCGATTTGTGAGTCGTCTTTAGTCTTTTGGTCATTCTCCAGATGGAGTTGTCTGTCGGTGTCAGTTCTGTCAGTTTCTTAGTCCATCTATCGTTTCTAAATTTGTAAATTTCAGTCCTTATTTGTTTCGTCAGTCTATTTGTTTCTTGTTTGTCCGTAATGCCCCTGTATTTTTGCCAGTCTCGTCTATGTCTGTTTTTTGTTTGTATCATAGTCGTTATGTGTTCAGGTAATTTTTCATTAAGTAGGTCTAATTTTCTGTTTCTAATTTTTTATTTTTTTTTAAATTTATTTATACTCATACATTATACATTATTTGTTTATACATAAAGGATTACAAGGCAGTCCACAGGACTGATAACGTAACCCTAATCAATTTATTCTAAAAGCAAATTAGCCAGTAGTGTAATTACTAGAATTGAATGTAACAATTAATACCACCATATATTATTCTAAAAGCAAATTAACCAGTAGTGCAATTACTAGAATTGAATGTAACAATTAATACAACCATATACAAATTAATTAACTACACAATTATACTTGACACCCCCTTTAAAAATATCTCGTACCTTCTTGTATTTTTTATTATATTTGGTAAATTATTGAAAGTTTGCAAGGCCTCATACATTGGTGAGAATCTGATGACGTTCGTTCTGGGTCGGTTTGGTCTAAAATTATCTGCTGTTCTTGTATTGTGATAATGCATGTCACTATTTCTTGTCAATGTTATGTTTGTTTTGTGAGTGCTATTTCGAATTTTTCATATGAGTTTGCATTGTTCGAGAGATTTAAGATTAAGTATATTCCTAGTTTTTATAGAATTATACAATACACTTGTTGGTGTGTACCTATCAATTTTGAATAGTGTTTTGAGCGCTTTGTTCTGTGTTCGTTGAATTTTGTTTAATAATGACAAATTTGCACTTCCCCAGATTGTCAGAAGGTATCTAAAATGTGGCTCAATGTGAGATTTATAAATGAGAGTTTTGGTTGCCACTGGTAGATCCACATTTGTCCTCCTAATTGCACCTGTCATGGCACTGACCTTTCTACTAACTTTTAATATATGTGAATTCCATCGTAGTTTATTGTCTACATAAAGGCCAAGATACTTATAATTGTCCGTAATCTTTAAGGTGGTATTATTTATTTTTAAATTAATCTGTTGTTTATTTTTGTTATTTTGCGCAAAAACCATATATTCCGTTTTGTTATTGTTTATCTTTAGAGCATTAATACATGCCCATGAATAAAATTTTTCCAGGTCCCTATTTATAATAGATTCTAACGTGTTAAGGTCATCGTCTTCATAAGTTAATACCGTATCGCCAGCAAAAGCTAAATATCGCGACTTTAGTTCTTTAAATTCCAGGTCTCTCACATACATAGTATAAAGTAGTGGTCCCAAAACGGAACCTTGCGGAACGACTCGCAGACTGATCAATTTTGTACTTAAGGTTTTATTGGCGTAACAAAATTGGGGCCGGTTCATTAAATAGCTTTCAATTATGGACTTAGCTTTGCCTCTTATACCTAGTTTATCCAATTTTTCAATTAGAATTGGGTGCTGTACCCTATCAAATGCCTTGCTAAAGTCCACAAAAACTGCTACCACATACTTTCCCTTGTCAAGCCTCGTTGCTACATGTTCAATGAAATCAGTCGCTGCTGAACAAGTGTTACTATGTTGCTGAAAACTATATTGATGTTTGTCATAGCCATTGGATTTTTTTAAGAAAGAAATTAATCTTTTTTTTAGCACTTTCTCCACTATTTTTGAAAAGGAGTTTAATAAGGCAATTGGTCGGTAATTATGTGGATCACTTTTGTCTCCTTTAAATAATGGTATTATTTTTGCCTCTTTAAGCGCGTCGGGAAAGATTCCCGTAACCATAATTTTGTTCGTTAGGTTAACAAAGGTCGGTACCAAAATTGGTTTTAGGCTTTTAATATTATCCGAATTTATACCATCAGTGCCTGGGGCTGAGCGGGATTTTAGACTATTTATAATATTAGTGATTTCCTTTTCATCAGTTGGCACCAAAAATATGCTTGTGGAGTTAGATATCATCTTGCTTCTGAATGCCATGTGTCCATTGTGTTTGAAATATCTTTTTTGTCCGTAACTATTATGTTATCCTTTTTAATTTCAGAGATGTTATCATTTGCATTATTTTTTCGTAGTAAGTTATGTATTAGGCTCCACATTTTTCTACCATTACCTTCAGTTTTTTCAAATTCTTTACCATAGAATTGACGTTTTTTATTTCTAATTAGATTGTTCGTTTGGTTTTTTATCTTTCTTAGTTCTTCCCTTGCAATATCATTATTAGGACTTTGTATTGTGCTATTGTAGATTTTCTTTTTCCTTTTTAACTCCGAAATTATATCTGCACTAATCCACTCTTTATTATATTTTGCCGTTTTAATAATAAATTCACTTTTTTGTTTACAATCTTTTACTATTTTAGTTAGATCCTCAAATGTGCCAATTTCATTACTATTAACAACTTTTGAGAACCTTTTGAGAACCATTTTATAAATTTAGACTTATTCACAATTTTTTTTTCACCTCATTGTGGTTTACAATATTAACCTTATCACGTTCAATTTTAACAATTATATATCTGTGATCTGACAGTAAGTTATCTTCTATAACAGTATTGCATTTGTAAAATTTACAATTCGTTAATACATGGTCGATTATCGTTCTTGTCTTGGTTCTCTTGTCTATCCTGGTGGCATTATCCACATCGATATCATTTAAAAATTCAAATCCGTTACTTTGTACGACAGTTTTGTATGTTTAAGTATTATATAATACTTTTTAGTATTATTTTTAAGCAAGTCTATATTAAAGTCACCCACTACAAAACAATTTTTATAATTATTCTCTAAAAGGGCATCAAGATTTGCTATAAAAGTGTATGCGCTAGATTCTGGTTGTTTATATAAAGCTATTATAGTATATTCAAGACTAGCTATTATAGTGTATTGTTCAATTGTATTACAATGTTATTGAAATTGAAGTCACAATTAATGTTAATCACCTTAGATATAATATCATTTCTTACATATATTGCAAGACCTCCTTTGGAGTTTCTACAAGAATGAATCGCACTATAATGCTTTATGCTGCAGTAATTTGTCTCACTCTCATACAACCATTTTTTCGTTAAGACAATGATATGGATAGAAAACTTATACGTTTTCAATAGGCATTCTAGATTATCTAGTTTATTCCTAAGACTACGTATATTTATGTAGATGTATTATTAGATGTAGATGTATTATTAGATATATTCAAATTATTTGATGTGACCATCTCTATTAAAACTATAAACTGAAATTTGTTAAACAATTAAATTGAATCAGCAATTACATGAGTATAGATAAGCACGAATATAGTATTAAAATAATTATAAGTAATAAATTAATTTATGGAAAAACTCAGTGTATTCGTGCCTTATCTATCCTGAACTTTCCTTTCCTAGGGTATTATAATGTGATAGCTATAACAATTAAAAGCAAAATGACTAAAAGATTTTAGAAAAGTTCTGGTTCGGTATGAACTTGATGGCAGTGTGTTTCATCTAGTAGAGTCCGTCGGCTGTGTCCACATGTTCCAAATCATCCGGGTCCAGCAAGTTTCCTTCTGTCAATATGCTGCGGTCTATTTTGGTGATCCCTTCCTCCGTTCGAGCAAATACACTTCCCTCCTTGCTCCAAACGTTCCTTTGCCCGAATTTCCGTTATGCAGCCTTGAGCAGGTCCAGCCTGTTTTTGGTTAGATCTTCTCTTATTACAATGTTCGTGCCCTTTAGATATTTTCTGGACTTGAGTATATTTTTTCTTGTGTTTTTTTTAATATACTCATAAGGATTCCTCTAGGTCTAGAAGAAGGTTTGCCAATTCTCCTACACTCAGAGAAGCAGTTTTCTGTTATTTCTATATTAAGTTTCGTTGAGATTAGACTGGCTACTGCCTTTTCTAACGACTGTTCCGGGCTCCTGGTCTCAGGTATACCATAAACGATTAGGTTGTTATTCCGCTCCTTCTGGTGTAGATGATCAAGTTCTTGTTTAGTTGTCTCTAGTTCCTCTCTGAGGTCTCTTATTTCAGACTCTTGCTCTTGTAGTCTGAGCTTAAATTTATCAAGTACGATCTTATGTAGACTACTGATAAATTTTTCGTCTGATAGGAGTGCAGTCACAATCTCGACCGTGGTCTTTTTTAGATCTTCCCTGGGCGGGCGACCGGGTTTTCCGCTCATTTGGATATTGTGTTGGAATCGAGCAAGTATAAAGAATATAAAGGACGAGAGTAGAAAAGAAAACTGTAAACTGTAAAATCCGAAAGCTAGAGTTTTATAAATGCGTCAACATACACTAGCTGTAAAGGTTATTTTAAATCATGAGCATTTACAATTTATTATTTACACCCATATGTTTTTAGGTGTTATTTTCTTCCTCTTTTTCTGATTGCTGCGATGTTTGTGTAAGACGTTGGTGTCTCTGCCGGTCAGCTAACGGTAAGGTAGGGATGTCTACTTGAACGGCCTATTATTAAATATTCGATGAGCGAAAATTGCAGACTTTTATTCGGTCAGCGTAGAGCAATGTCTATGGTGCTAGGGGTCATGTTGTTTGTAGGATAGTGTGTGTGTGTGTCTGGATAGAGAATCGAGCATCCACTCCCTAATATGTAGTTATACAATGTCAGACCATTCCTGTTATTCCTGTGACAATCCCACGCCGTATGAGTGGCGTTGAAATTCCCGAAAACCAGTACTTTGTCCCCAATGTTCGTCAGTAGATTCAGGTCTCTGTCTGATATTTTGTTTGCTGGTGAGTTGTAAATCGAAACGATGTGTATGTTGTTCGTCAGTCGGATGGCTATGTTTTCAATTTTGATCGTGTTGTGTGTTTGTATTTGTGTGTGTGGTATGTCGTTCCTTACCAGTATTGCCACACCACCAGCTCCATTTCTAGAATCTCTCCTCAGGACAGAGTAGCCTCTGACCCTGAGCGAGAAGGAATGATCTATTTTCGTTTCGTTAAGAAGCATTATTGGAGTATGGGTACTGTTCAGGAACGACACAAGTTCACCCATTTTATTTCTGATGCCATTGGCGTTCCAACTTATAATTTCTAACGCATTCATACTAAGTTACTGCAATATGAAATTATGGCTTGCAATGCTTCTCCCGTTGTTCTGCATTTACAAAGTGGGTTGTTCAAGTCTTTCCACGCATTAATTAAATTTGGAAAATTTGATAAAATTTCATTTGTCCTGTTCATCTTGTCCAGTAAAGCGTTCGGTGAGGTCGTGGGGCTGCTCCTCTCGGTAGTCCGGGGGGTCCTGTCTGCAGTAGGATTCCTGTCCTCAGTGGCGTCTTGTGTCGGTGCCTGTCGTTGTCGTAATCTCGGAAAGTCTTCATGAGTATTTAAGTTTTGACAATTTTGTTGCCAAACGTTTATTTTTGGAGGGGGAGCTGGTAAGTACGTGGGTTTTGGAGGTTCCTGTACAATATGTTTAGGTCTTCTATTTAATAAACACTCTAGTCTTCGTTTATACGCTGGACAATCAGTCGAATTGGCCGTGTGTGCATCCCCACAATTGGCACATTTCGCCTCTTCGCTTCTCGGTTTCACGCAAGCGTACGAGAAGTGTTCTTCGCCACATTTCATGCACACTGGAGTCGCAAAACAGTTTGAGGTGGCGTGACCCCACTGTTGGCAGCGATGACATTGAGTCATCTGTTTTTTGTTAATATATTGACGAAAGTTTACTCGAGTGTTTTGTACAAATTTTACAAAATCTTCTAAAATTTTGATGGAAATGTTTTTCGGAACTACAACCAAAAATAATGGCACCCTAGTATTTCTCATTTTGCTGCATTTAATAATATTAATTTGAAATTTCACTTTAAATTCTTCAACAATTTCATCTGCCTCTGCATCCTCGGGAAGACCATGGAGTACAAAAGCATTTGTCTTCTCGCTCTTCAACGTATACGTATGGAAATCATCGTCAATATTCAATTTAATTTTGTTATAGCTTTCTAAATTGTTTACAAAAATATTTGTCGTATCTCTGCCGAACTTGATACTGAAATTTTCTTCCCCGATAATTTCGACAATTTTCCTTCTTAAAGCTCTTCCTTCTGTCACTTTTTTATGTAAAACGATAGGCGGAGGTTTAAAAGACAATGCCTTGCCTTTTGCCGGAGTTCTGCGCGACATCGAACGGTCACATTCATCATCTGAGTTATCCGAGACCTCCAGATCTGATAAAGGTTGGAAGTAATTTCCTTCTCTTAACTTTTTGATGGTGCCGGGAGATTTGGGTCCAGATCTATTTTAGATTTTTTCTTTTTGTTCATTTTTTTTATCTAGTAAGTTTTCTTATAAAACGTTAAATTAATTAAATGTTAAATTTAGAAATTCTTCTCAAAATACAAATTACTAATTCACTTTGTTTTACACATTTTTTTTTATCACACCAACACTATTCCAATTTTAACTCTTTGTTTTCACTAAACTTCTCTCCCAATTAGCTTTGCTCCACTTAAATTACACAATTTCTACGAGGAAATTTTGTAGCACGTCTAACTTGTTTGGCGGTTGCCAAGCGACTCGAAGCGCGACTGTTACCGTTGCACCACTCGCTTGTTGAATTTTTGTTAACGTATAAGTGAGAGAAAGAGAAGGAAACAATCGCGCCGTATAATGAAAGAAAGTAACGCGGGGTATAACGAAAAAAAGAGCGCGCGGTATAGAGAATATAAACTGAGAGAAAGAGAAAGAAACTTACGTGGCTATACGTTTTCTGCCGAATCACTCATACCGAGACCTCCCTAAAGGAACTTCGTTCCAAAAAACATCGCGCCGTATGACGAAAGAAACTAACGCGGCGTATAACGAAAGAAAGAGGGCGCGGTATAGAGAATATAAACTGAGAGAAAGAGAAAGAAACTTACGCGGCTTATACGTTTTCTGCCGAATCACTCATACCGAGACCTCCCTTAAGGAACTTCGTTCCAAAAATTTAGTTTTCCATTTTCGCCGATAGGGTAAACTAGGGGGGCTATATCTTTCCCGATCGACTGGACTATCAGCCGCTCACCTTTAGCGGTTAGCGTGCGGGCGAAAGGGATGAAGCTTTATTTTGAAACTCCTTCGTCGATCTCCATCCACGGCAGTGTTTTGCTGCAAATATTCAATTTGAGTTTACTATTTAGTTCTTATCGATCAACCGCACATAGAATACTGACACTTAAAAAAGGAACAAGTATATTTTATCAAAGACAATACAGAATGAAATCATTGACATAATGGAAAAAAAAACCAGTTAGAATTTTAAATGATAACAAAGAAGCCAAATACTACATAATAATGTTTGACTGCACTCCAGATATATCCTATACAGAATGAGCCAGGTAATTCGATATGTAAAAAAAAACTGTTGATGTGTGTGAAATAAAAGAAAGTTTCATTGATTTCATAGAATTTGCTGGAAAGACAGGGGAGTGCATTTGTCAACAGGTTATAGAAAAGTTGACGGTTGATACTTTAGATTTTGGACAATGTCTTGGAATGGGAAGCCTGTAAAGAGAGACTCCCCAAGGAGTACAATTGGAGGATACAACCGGCACGAAGAGAGAGTGACTACGTTAGGGCAAAGGGGGGAATAATAACAGGGGTCAGAAGAGGCATCAAGGAATCGGAGAGAATTCTAGAAGAGGTGGAGGGTCTAGTTTTTAGGGAGGTAGAACTGGAGAAGGAGTGGTGGCAGATAGCAACCGTTTATAATAATAAGGGACTGGAAAAAATTAAAGAGGGCATAAAGAGGAATATAGAAGATATGGTAACGACAAACTTGCTACTAGGAGGTGATTGGAATGTAAGGATAGGAGAAGAGCAGGTCAATACGGTGGATAAGACGGGTGAAGTGATAAGAAGGAATTCTAAAGACAAAATTAAAAATGCAGAGGGAAATGTTTGGCTGGCGTGGGTGTTAGAGAACCAATGGGATATTTTGAATGGGTGTACTGCGGGCGACTAGGAGAGGGAATTTACGTTTGTTGGTGCAATGGGTACCTCAGTTATTGACCTAATAATTACAAATGATGCGGCAAGACGGAAAATAAAACGGATCATATGCCGGTAGTGGTGTCGTTAAAGCAGCAAATGGAGAAAGATTTTAAGGCGGAGAAATGGGTGGCCAGATGGGATAAGGAGGCGACAGAAGAATACAGAAGGAAATTAGAAGAGGTAGCGTGGAACACCATAGAGGATATAGACATGATGGCAAAGAAAATGGAGTCTGCACTTGTGAAAAAGAAAATCAAAGAAGCGTTTCCAGGCCGAGCATGGTACGACGGGGAAGTGCGGAACGCAAAGCAAAGGTTTCGAGAAGCTATGAGAGAATGGAGAAAGGGAGAAGGGCTCAAAGTGCATGTGCTGTAAGCGAAAACAGAACTGCAAAAAAATGGAGAAGAAGAAAAAGGAGCTTTCGGAGGAGAAGGAGAAGCAGCGGGTACGGGAAATCAAGACGGAAGCTGAGCTGTGGAAATACGTGAGAGAGAATAGGAAAAGGAAGGAAAGAGCATTGCGATAGAAGAATGGCAAAACCACTTCATGAGGGTGCTAGGAGGGGTAGAGATGCGGTCAGAAAGAGATGTTAGTTCAGGAGATCGACAGAGAAAGCAGGAAGAGCTCGCCGAGGATATCATTATGACGGAGGTGGAGGATGTTATTGATTCCCTAAAGCCAAGAAAATCGGGAGGTTTGGATGGGCTCGGAAATGAAGCGTGGAAAGAAGCACCTGGAATCTGTAAGGAGAAGTTTACGGTGGAATTGAGAAGGCTAGGGAGAGGAGACAAAAGGATACCAGTCAGCTGGAAAGTTAGGATAATTCAACCTGTGTTTAAGAGTGGAACGAGGGACGCGCTTGAAAATTATAGAGGTATAACGTTGATGAACTCCTCATACAAAATAATTGCTAAAATCCTGGATTGTCGCTTGAGGAAGGAAATCAATGAAAGGAAGCTTTTGCCGGAAATACAAGTAGTAATACGAGTAGGAAGGAGCACGGTGGAGCACCTGGTGACCTTGAGAGTCATCATAGACCAAGAGATAAGAAAGGGATGCCTGTTTGCTCTTTTCATTGATTTGAAAGCCGCATATGACTCGGTGAACAGAAGGAGACTGGACGAGTGTTTGGGCAAGCTAGGTATCTCAGAGAGTGTAAGAAGGAACATCAGGGATTTGTACGAGGAAACGGTCTGTAAGGTAGTAGCGAATGAATGGGAATCGGACTATTTTGAGGTGAGGAAGGGCCTGAGACAAGGCTGCCCTTTGAGTCCCACGCTCTTCAATCTGTATGTGGCGGATATGTAAAAGGTTCTACAGGCCGGGCAAGCTGGAGGAGTGGTGATTGGGAAAAAGAAGGTATGGAGCTTGGCATATGCGGATGACATGGTGGTATTTGGAAAGAGGGATTTAAGGGTGAATGTTGGTAAAACAAAATGGATTCGGTTTAAAAGGGGAGCGCGATATAAGAAAGAAAAGTTTGAATGGCAGGGTACTGAAATAGAGGAAGTTAGTAAATTTAAGTATTTGGGGTATGTCTTTGGGACTGGATACAGTAATAAATAGCACATAGAGTATGTTACAAAGAAGGCATGGGTGGCGGCGGGTCGTATATGGGAGGTTTGGAAAAGGAACTTCGATGGAAACTTTAGAGCAGCAGAGGGGTTGGAAACGGAAAAAAGTGCGGGTGCTCAGTGGAAACGGATGCTAAGAGAGAGGTTATTAGAAGTGGACTTCCAAGAGCGCCAATCCCAAATAGAGGCTAGCAAATATCACCAAGGCTACAGTCAGATACAAGTGCACGGCCGTGTTCCTGGTTATTTGAGGACAAGTAAAGGGTCGGACGACCAGTCCGTGTTGCCGAGATTTAGTTGTGACAATGAAGAGCGTGGATGGGGACATTGGATGAATGAGGAAAGTAGAAGGTGTTTGGTGTGTGGGTTGAAGGAAGATATGTGGAGTCATTGGTTGGAAGAATGCACGATGGCGGAGTGGAATGACCAGGAGAGAAGGCGAGGAAAGGATTGGAGTGAGTGTATGGACGAGAGCGGGAAGGGACAGTCGTTCTTATACAGAGTGAAAAGATGGAAAGAGCGGATGCGACGGGGTAGTTTTTTGAGTGTTGTGGTTTAGTTTTTTTGTTTTTTTTTTTAGTTGGTGAGCTTATGCCCGATTTACAGGGGTTGAAGTATAGGTTTATAGGGTGGTAAAATTTCTTTTTTCTTTTTAATGGGGTTTTAGTTTCACAACTTTTTTATTATTTTTTATTGTTTTATTTTTTATGTATATTTTTATGTATATTTTGTATGGAAATGTAAATTATTTTAATAATGCCAATAAAGGTTATTATTATTATTATTATTATTATAATTATACTGCTCTCCATGTCTTCAACAAGAAGTTTTTTTTGTCGAAATGAACCACTCCTTCCAGCAAGGGATTGGCTGGGTTTCCCTTTTCTTGCAGTTTTAGATTTAGCTCATTTAGTTTCATATTGATATATACTAGTTGAATTTTTGCAGCCATTTGTCTTGTTCCAATTGGGGATGGTTAATGCCTTTTTAATTGAGGAATGTTTTTATTTCACTCAAGCCCACAGCAAAATGTTTCAATACGTTACCTCTGATAAACCATATCACCTTGTGCATAACTAGGTGTGAATACTGGCTCCCTATTTCTTCAAGGAATTGTTTAAATTAGAGATCGTAGAGTGCTTTTGCCAAAATGTTGTTAATAATCTTAATTATCAAGTCATGACCTCAACTATTTCGGCCGGAAATATTTTGGCACAAAGGGTCTTCTGATGAATTATGCAGTGAAACGTTAGATTTTCGTGGTTTTTTTTTCTTGTTCTGAAGAATCGATGTTACTTCATTTTCATTCCCTCCATTCTGCTGGATCCATCAGTTGCTATAGAAACGATTTTATTTAAATCGATTCCTTTGTTTTCTGGACATTTTTGCTCAGAATTTGCTATATCTTCCCCACGAATTAGCCCTGAGAACGGTAGAAATCCAAGCAGTTCTTCTTTTGGACCTTGGAGCGACTTATACCTGACGAACAGGGCAACTTGTGCCCTTTCTTTTATGCCATAGGACACATCCATAGCAAGTAATAAAACAGGAGTCAGTAGAATATCTTCCTTCCACTTGCATATGTTACATTTGGAGACATTTTACTGTTCAAATATCTTGTTCTGTTTTAGCAGATAGTGGGAAATCTTCGATTTTTGCAAGATTTGCTTTCTTTTTGAAATCGCGAAACAGTACTTCAGATGCACGTATGAAACAATCTTTGGTGTACTTATCATATGTGAATGATCTGCCCCTTTTTGCAATTTCTAGTGATACTGCAAAGCTTTCCAGATTTACAGTATTTCGAAATAGCGCCCAGTTACTTAGCATAGAACTTGACTGATATTTTTCTTCAATACCTTTTTTCGTGCGTCACCGGCTGAATATTTTCCAACGAACTGGGTAGTACTGGTATGTTTTGTAGTGAAGTTTCTGTCCAAATTTGACATTTTATTGTGTGCGAGTTTTTCGTGGCAAAGGAGACAAGTCGGAATATATCATTTTAAAGTAAACGACTCCGTCCAATCCCGATTGAATTATCGATATTTTTCTGCGAAAGAAGATGGGCAATGAAATGAAATCCGAATGTGATTTCATACAGTATAATTTGTAGCAGACAATATGAAAAAAAAGTAGCGGGTGCAATAAATGAAATTAATTTCATATAATCGATTGCACGATTTTAAGGGTTTTTATGTTAAGTAAGGTTAAGTTAAGTTTTTACGTTTTTATGTTAAGTTTTTATGGAACAATATTATATCAAAAGAGCCGCATGCGGCTCGCGAGCCGCAGGTTGCCGACCTCTGGTCTAGAATCATCCGAAGTTTACAGAAGTTATTTTATTGTACATATTGTTTGAATATAGTTGTTAAACCCATTTTTTGTGCTTTACTGGGCCAGAACCCGACTATCTCCCCCTGCGATATAACAATCCCCGCTACAACTGACGCCCAACTAGTGGAGCCCGAAAAGTGAACAAGCGAAAAAGATAACAAGAAAATTTTTGTGAAAGTGAACAGTGTAGTATCCCAGAACTAACCATTGCGATACGTAAGCCGCATCTAGTGACAACGAGGGTCATTGCGTCGTATCCTTGGAATATCCAGCGCGATACGTAAACCACGACAAGTACGATTTACGGATTAATCATCGCGATACGTAAGCCGCCGCTAGTGACAACGAGGGTCATTGAGTCGTATCCGTGACAATATCTAGCACGTATAATCCGACAACATTCCGCCAATAACCAGGCAGAAATTGCGAACCATGGCACTGACAGCAGAACAGCTAGAAGCCATAATACAGCGAATCGTTCCAGCACCGACCGCCAAGCATTTCACTCATTGCCCGGCCCGGTTTAACGGAACCAGGAATCGAGAAGCTGTCGAAGACTTCTTAGCAACCGCAGACTTTTTCAAGACGTCTGAAGGTATTTCCGACGCAAACGCCGTCAAAGAATTAACTCTGCTCCTGGAAGGAAACGCTTATACATGGTGGACCGGAATAAAGGATTCCATAGACACATGGGATGCCGCGCAAGGGGCAATTCAGAAAGAATTCGCGACAAACCCACCTAATTACATGCTATACCAGCAGGTGTTCTCCTCGCGCCAGGAAATACACATTCCCACCAGCCAGTTCGTTACGCAGAAAAGGCCTCTGCTATCACAAGTGATCCCACTAGACTCGGAAGAGCGCCAAATTGATCTCATCTATGGTCTCTTGAGACTCGATGTCCGAGACCGAGTCCCGCGAAAGGCGATCACGAACTTCCAGACACTACTAGATGCCGCCCGTGATGTCGAAGCCACATTACAGGAAAGAACTAGTAGCCGAATCAAACACTCTGACTTAGAGGTCCCGTCCAGAGGCAAACCCAGGACAAAATGCGCCTATTGTAAGATCATAGGTCATGACATTAAGGAATGTCGCAAAAAGGACAAGGCAGATCGCGAATCAAAAGAAAACACACCTCCAAGCTTACAAGAAACCGTGAAATGCTACGGATGCGGCACACCCGGTGTATTCCGACGAAATTGCACAACATGCACAAAACCTAAGCCTGATAACAGAGTAGCATTTAACTCCATCAACATCACAGTTAACGAGAGGCCTGCCGTCGACATCACGATTTTTGGAAATCCAGGAACCGCTCTCTCTGGTGCGAAAACCAGCCTCGCCAGTCCCGAACTTTATAAACTCCTGAAGAAGCACGGAGTCAAATTCACTCAAACCATCGCCAGAGTAACTCTAGCCGACGGACAAACAGCAAATCGAGCAATCCAAATAGCTACTCTGCCAGTCACGCTGAAAACAAGGACCATACAAACACCCTTCGTATATACACAAGGAGGTCCCGACACAGTCACATTGTTAGGGGTGGACTTCGCGAAAGCTATAGGGCTAGTGGTCAATTTCGCATGCAACACCTATCACTTCCATAAAAACCGGCACGAAGTCTATCACTTCTTCTCGAAGGACCGAGACCTGTCTTCTAACATCGAAACATTGAAACATTGAAACAAATTGTCCCTGTGAGGCCAACCCCCGCGTCGAAACCAACGAGATGCTGGATCTCCAGGACTTGATGGAAAGCGACGCATGGTCCGATTTGACCCGCGATTACGGACCATTACTCTCTTTTCTGCCTTCCACTTCACCACGAACCCGTCCTCCACCGATCCACGTTCCCGAACGATCCCCTCATGGGCCATCCACTGGAGTAATCTTCTCCAGAACCTATTTCCGGTGGGCCGACGCCACACATGCCATCGACTTGGCATACCTCGACGAACCCAGGATCAACGACTTCTTTCCGTCGATAGATTTCGTAACCCTGGATCTGAGACCAATCAACGGAGGAAATGCGCTGTCGCCCGACCAGGTGCAGGAAATAAATAAGCTTCTGCACCAATTCGGAGACTGTTTCAACGAGTATGGGCCACCTACCCCGTTCGCCAAACATCACATCCACACAGGAACAAATCCCCCAATTGTTAGTCCCCCGTATCGTTTGTCCCCACAGAAGGCGAAGATATTAGAGGAAGAAGTCCAAAAACTCCTGAACGTAGGCGTCGTAAAAGAATACGACAGCGCATGGGCCTCTCCAGTGGTCCTTGTCCCCAAACCAGGAGGAGGTATAAGGATGTGCGTGGACAGAAACATTAACGCTATTACTAAACCCGACGTATATCCGCTACCGCGACTAGACGATTTGTTGCAATCAACGGGAGGTTCAGCCTTTATATCTAATATGGACTTACCGCAAAAAACCGCGTCAAAACCGCATTTGTGACGCCATTTGGAATCTTCCGATTCACAAGACTTCCTTTTGGACTCCGAAACGAAAATAATGCTAGCTACCTTCCAGAGTTTGATAAACCATTTTAAGGCCGGACTCGGCCACATCTCCTTACTCGCGTACCTGGATGACATAATCGTCTTATCGTCCTCAGCAGAAGGACATCTCTCCGATCTAGAACAAGTCTTCACCCATCTCAGAATGTACCGATTACGGATGAACCGAGAGAAATGTCGCTTTGCCTGTCGCGAGGTAAAATACCTACACATAGTTTCTACAAACGGAATCCGTACAAATCCCGAGAAAGTACATACAGGACATGCCAGTTCCCAAGAATGTGCGCCAATTACAGTCCTTCTTACAAACATGCAGTTGGTACCGTAGGTTCATACTTGGGTTTGCCCAAATAGCGAAACCATTAACAAAAAAGCTCGTTAACAAAAAATAATGCTGTCTTCACCTGGGAACCAGAACAAAACATCGCCTATGAGAAACTAAAAGACGCTCTAACCGAGGCACCCATTCTAAAACAGGCCAATACATCAGGAGGTTACACTGCGTACCGACGCCAGTAATTACGCCCTCGGAGCAGCTCTACTCCAGGGGGAGGAACCTGATGAGCACCCCATCGAGTACGCCAGCCGCCTACTCATCGTCGCTGAAAGAAACTACTCAACTACGGAGCGTGAGGCTCTCGCTATTGTCTGGGCGGTGCAGCTATTCCGAGCATATTTAGAAGATGCTCCCACGGTCATCATTACTGACCACCAACCGTTAAAATGGTTAATGACGTTGAAATCCCCTAGTGAACGCTTCGCCCGATGGGCACTGCAGCTCCAACCATTCAACATAACTATTAAATACGCACCTGGGAAATCAAACGTGGTCGCGGACACACTATCACGACCGCCCCAACAAGCGGAGGACATGGAAGACTATCCGTTACGAACAATTACAGTCGACCTCTCAGCACAAACCTCTACCGAGATCAGAGCAGGCCAACAAGGAGACTCCTAGAAAAAGGAACGCCAGAAGAATCCACCTCTTGGACATACAGAGGTTACTTACTCATTCAAGGAGTACTATACCATTACACCCAGGAGTACGATTTCGAGGAGGCCCAATTGGTCGCTCCGAAACAACAACAACAGGAAATTCTGAACGAATACCACGACGCTCCCACAGCAGCACATTATGGAGTGGAGCACACCCTACGGAAAATAGGACACAAATACTATTGGCCTGGAACGCGAACCACAATCACAAAGTACATACGCAACTGCCCCGATTGCCAACGATACAAAGCGTCCAATCAAAAACCTGCAGGACTACTCCAAACACCAGCGGCACAACGACTATTCGAAGTGCTGTCTATAGATTTGTTCGGCCCCTTACCCCCAGGGCCAAAAGATGAAAAATGGATCTTCATTGTGGAAGACTACGCCTCCAAATGGACGGAAATGTTCCCGTTAGTTCAGGCCACTGCTGACGCCTGTGCCTGGACCATCGTCAACGAAGTTTTCCTACCTTTCGGACTACCCCGAAGATTGATAAGCGATAACGGCACCCAATTTTTCAGCAGTATAATGCAGCAAATAACATTCATATTGGACATCGACCATCGCTTCACACCCTTTTACCATCCAAGCGCTAATCCTGTCGAAAGAAGAAATCGCTACCTCAAAACCCAGCTCTCGATCCTGCTAAAGGAGAATCATCAAGAAAGGCCTTCCAAAATAACAGCCATCAGGTTCGCCATTAACTCTACCCCATGCCAAGAAACAGGTTTCTCCCCGGCATTCCTCCCATTCACAAGAGAATTGAGAACACCAAGAGACGGATCCAGTGACACCCGACAAATCCTGATGAATGAAACATTTGTCCCAGAAGTCACTCCACACCTATTAGATTCCAGTATGCGAAATCGTCAATTATAACTATGCCGTTTCAAATCACTTCAAATTAAAGGATATTACTCCAGTAACATCGGACCCCTATTACGAATAATAGAAACTTTGGACCAAGTACGTGATACCCACAAACAACAACAATACCAAAGGAAGAAGTATGCAGACGCAAGACGACGACCGGCCCCACAGTACCAACCTGGAGATAGAATATGGGTCACCACGCACGCTTTCAGCCAAGCTAAAAAAGGGTACTCCAGCAAGTTTACGCCAAAAAGAGATGGCCCTTACGTCATCCTCGCTAACCTGCAGCTACGAAGTCGCAAACCCTGCAAGTCCCACCACGGTGCTAGGCGTTTACCACACATCAGCCCTGAGCCCATGCCAGGAAGATTCCGACAAAGAGAAAGTCACTCCGGTTACCCCTCTAAGGAAACGAGTAAGACTCCGGAAAACGACCCAATTAAAACAAAACCCAGGCGTCGGGTCGACTTTTGGTTTTGAGGGGGGAGACTGTAACATAACATCGCGCCCGCTGGGGCAGCGCCACCGTCGCTACCCTGTCTACACGTCCCCTCCACGGAAACCACCCGCACGAGGACCTCCGATCTACCGCACCCCCACCCAGTCCACCCTCAGCGCACCCACCTACACAAGAAGAACTACTATAAAACCCGACGACATACCCTTAATCCTCACTTCAGCCATTCCGCTCTGACCAGTCAGCTCCTTCGTGGACGACTATGCGCTCCCTTGCGGACCTTAGTCTAGAACAGGGGTCTCCAAACATTCTAGCCTTAGGGCCATACTGATTACTCCAGTAAGTTCCGAGGGCCAAAACCATATTATCATTGTTGCCGGTGGTAAAAAGTGAAATAGTTCACTGATGAAAAAAAAAGTCCGAAAAAATACGCAACGTTTAAAAAAGGCTGCAAATCGGACTAAAGTCCGCAAAACGGCAACACTGCATATTATTAATTTTCCTGTCCTTATCTGTAATTTCTAGATTAGTCGTAGAATATGTGTAACGTGACACGACATCTGGTGAACACAAGCGGAAATAGGTAGTACCTTCTATCGCTAACAGATGGCGCTAATAGCACGTACAGAATAATCTCGTTGGTTCGAGAAAGTTCTGGTGTCTTCCACTCACTTCTAGATGGCAGTAATTGGAATATATAAGAAGGCTAGTGGCGCAACCACAAGTCAGTTCCTATGACACTGTTGTGAAATAAAATAGTGCGTACCTCCTTGAAGTGTTTAAGTGTGGACATCTTTGTAACAGTATTTTGATTTGAATTGTTGCTTTTGTGTGTGATTTAGTAGTATGGAAAAGAAGCAAAAAATTGATAGTGAATGCAGAAAATTCAAAGATCAGTGGAACATTCAGTATTTCGTAATTGAGTTCAGTAACAAGGCGCTATGTTTGATTTGCAATGAAAGCATAGCCGTTCTCAAGGAATATAACATTAAAAGTCATTATGAAACAAAACATTTTCAAAATTACTCAAAATATACAGGAAGTTTGCGGACAGAAAAATTTGAAGCTATGAAGTGCGGATTGAAATCGCAGCAATCTTTATTTATAAAAACTCAAAACTGAACAAGAGGCTGCAACTCGTGCCAGCTTTCGTGTGGCTCTTGAAATTGCAAAACGTGGAAAACCATTCACCGATGGAGAAATGATCAAAGAATGCATAATTGCAGTAGCCGAACAAATGTGCCCTGAAAAGGTAAATTTATTAAAAACCGTCAGTATGTCAGCAAACACTGTGGCTCGAAGGGTAGAAAACATCGCTGAAAATATATCCTCTCAACTGTTCGACAAAAATGGACATGTTGAGTGGTTTTCTTTGGCCTTGGATGAGTCAACGGATGTGTCAGATACTGCTCAGGTGTTGATTTATATTCGAGGAGTAGATAAAAGCTACGAAGTGCATGAAGAACTTCTTGATATGTATAGTATTCATGGCACAACTACTGGTACAGATATTTTTAAAGGAGTTGAAATGGCCATTAATCAAAAGAACCTTCGATGGAAAAACTTGAAATGTATTTCAACTGATGGAGGCAAAACATGAGTGGGAAAGATAAAGGAGTGGTCGCTCGTGTGTCAAAGGCTGTAGAAAATGACGGTGGTTCAAAACCATTAGTCTTACATTGTATCATTTTCATCAACAGTCTTTGTGCGGAAAATGTTTGGATATGTCTGAAGTTCTGAAACCAGTCATATCAACTGTTAATGTTATCAGATCTTTTGGGCTGAATCACCGACAATTCCGACAATTTATTGAAGAGATTGGAGAAAATGACTTACCTTATCATACTGCCGTACGTTGGCTTAGTTGTGGGAAAGTCCGCTTTTTTGAACTTCGAGCAGTAATCGAAATTTTTTTGAATGAAAAGCATCGCCCTCTTATTGAATTACAAAACAACGCATGGCTGTGGAAGTTAGCATTCTATGTTGATTTGACAAAACATGTGAACGAACTGAATTTGAGAATGCAAGGAGAAAACCAGCATCTTCCTGATTTATACACTAATATCAAATCATTCCGGAAGAAATTGATACTGTTTCAATCACAACTACGAAGTAAATGTTTTTCACATTTTAAAACATGTGAAATATTCAGCCACACCACTGAGACTGAGTTTTCTATCGATTTTGCAATCGAAACTTTGAGTGCTTTGAAAATAAATTTTGATACTCGTTTCTCGGACTTTGATCCCATTGCGAATCAAATTAAGATTTTTCAGAATCCTTTTGATACTGACATTGAAACCCTAGCCCCGGAACTTCAAATGGAAATGATTGATCTACAGTGCAGTGATATAATTAAGAACAAATATAAAAACTCATCTTTGTTGGAATTTTATAAGAGTCTTCCACTGACACAATTTGATAATTTGCATAAATTTGCTAGTGGGCTGTTTTCTGTTTTTGGTACTACTTATTTGTGTGAGAAGACCTTCTCCAAAATGAAGTACACAAAAAATGTTTACAGATCTAAATTAACTGATGAGCATCTTAAATCTCTTTTAATAATTGGTACAAGTAAAATTAGTCAACAACTACAAACTATTGTCAGTGGAAAATCTCAATTACATAAATCTCATTAGTATTTCATATGTCATTATGCTTGTTTCTGCATATTATACATGTCTTTACTCATTACAATTCTGTGTTTCTTTATCCAACTTATCACAAAAACAATAACAATAAGCCTACAACAATGTTATGAGTAGTTAGCCCATGACCATATCAATGTAGATGTCATATTAATAATTATTCAACATAAAATTAGAATACTTCAGTAAACTAAATTTAATTTGCTATAAAAAATATGTTCTCTAAAAGGAGTTTGCAAGTATGCTAGCTCTCCGCGGGCCGGACAAAATCTGTCCGCGGGCCGGATGTGGCCCTCGGGCCGTAGTTTGGAGACCCCTGGTCTAGAATCATCCGAAGTTTACAGAAGTTATTTTATTATACATATTGTTTGAATATAGTTGTTATACCCATTTGTTGTGCTTTACTGGGCCAAAACCCGACTATCTCTCCCCTGAGATATAACAATCCCCGCTACAATATCAAATTTACGGAGAAATTATTTTTAGTTTCATTAATTTTAGTTTTCGTTTTACAAATGTTATTTCTAATTTGCACACGTAATTAAAAACATCCGGAAGTTAATTATCTTTCTAGCAGCTGACAGTGTGTTATTTCATTTAATATAGCACATAAAAAAATACCTCATGTACTACACAAGTCGAGGATATTAGAGAAGCGAGATTTTTGTATATTAAAAATATTTTTAATTGCATCATGGGAATACTGGTGCGGTGGAAATTTGTTTTTAATTTTTATGCATGGGGTATTAAAATATGTACAATGCGGGAGAATTTGGAAGGTTTTTTAAATAAAATTTAGGGCTCCAATGTTTGTTTTTCAGTTTGGTCCAATGTGGATCTCGTTACCTTCAGATTTGTTAGCGCTCTAATACTGCGAGAGCCACGAGAGCCGACGTTTCAAGGATTACACGTTTGTTGGGATTTAATTTCTCGTTAGAAAATTATTAAAATCAAATCAAATTGATTCAATTATACAAAACGTTGGGGAAACAGGTGAATAGCATTGTTTGGAAATATTTTAATATGTTGATTGTAATTACAGACAATAAATATTTCAATAAATGCTATTGACGAATATTATATAGCGGCTTTCAACTATCACACGTGACCTTCGACACTTAATTTTTGTTTTGTTTAATTGTATTGTAACGTTTTGTACGTTGTTTATTTTTGTATTTTGCTATAGCCCCCTTTTAATCATGCAAAAGTACACGCTTCAACAAAGAATATAAACTGTGAAAATTTATTATCAAAATTTGTGCTCTTTCGAAACGAATCAGGCGGTGACTGTTAACGGAGAACGGTATAGAACCATGATAAGACATTTTTTGTTGGCAGCAGTGGATGATATGAGCATATATCGCATGTGATTCCAACAAGATGGTGCCATGTGCTATGCAGCTGGTGATACGCGTGAGTGATTGCAAGAGAAGAGAAGAAGAAGAGCTGACGTGGAGTGGCTACCAATATCGTGCAATCTAGCGCCCTTAGACTTTTTTCATAGGGGCTACGTTAAGTGGTTGGTCTACGCCAATAAACCAACAACTCTTGGCTAACTGGAGAACGACATTAATCGAAATATTGTGGAAATCCAGCCTGCCTTACTAAAGAAAGTCATTCAAAATAGGGCCTCGCGGATCGAGGTCATTTTTACATTATATAATGGTATCGAATATTGCTTGCAAATAATTAAAAAAAAATCAACCATATCTCGCATACAACCATATTTTTTAAATTATAAAGGTGACGTGGTCACTTGTTGAAAGGCCCCTTTTAATTTATAAAAATAGAAAATTTGTGTTTAATCGGCTGGGACTTAAACCGTTTACTTTGCACATTTAATGGTTAAATATACGGAAGAACGTAATCGAATAAGACATAATATCTATTAAATTAGATACAAAATCTTAACTCTGAAAGGAAAATTATATCGGGACATTATATAAATACATCATTGAAATTTAACATATATTCGTAGAGTTTTGATAAAATCTCATGAACTAATTCCTAAAATCTACGAGAACTAACAATAAACTGCGGCAAACAGTGTTCTCATATTTAATAAAATTCTTTGTTTTAAAATTTGTTAAAAAGGGTTTAACTTCATATGTAAGGGGTTTTAACATCGAAATTATGTAAAAGACAGTAATTATATGGATGGAAGAGGTAACTGAAACACAAATGCTAATTGATTGTCAAAGTGAGATGTGAATTACTAAGGCATGAAGAGTATGTAATTAATCTATGTCGACAAGCCTTAAAAAACAAATATGCAGATTTAGGACCAACTTGAGTAGAATTAAAATCTTTGAATAAACATGATGTTTTTATAATAACATTTTAATGTGATTATAATATGTTTTCGTAAGCTTGCATATAATGCTATTGTGGTTACAACTCTAATGTCTAAAAGTAGTAAAACGTATATTTGACTGAAAATTACTTTTCATTGGAAGGATGTAACACATATGCAAAGAACACATATAAATACAAAATTGTATATGCCATAGATTTGATCAAATCGCTAAGGTAAGTTATGGATTCACGGAAGATAAAATAAAAACTCTGCGGGGTAATTTGCCTGAAGAAAGTAAGTGATTTGATCAAATACCGTAACTGTTTTAGTAAAAAGATGAAATAA
Organism: Phosphuga atrata; assembly: GCA_944588485.1. Taxonomy (NCBI): domain Eukaryota; kingdom Metazoa; phylum Arthropoda; class Insecta; order Coleoptera; family Silphidae; genus Phosphuga; species Phosphuga atrata. The sequence goes on from OX155892.1 coordinate 54,831,181, forward strand.
TATTGTTTAGATATTAATTATTATTTATTTAGTTAACCATGCATTATTAAATTTAGTACAAGTGTAATACAACAATAGTCGTTGAAACACAAATTATTTATTTGATAATTTGAAAAACAATATATTTTTAGTGAAAATAATGTTCATCTTTATAAAATCACGTCATTTTTATTAAAACACGTTGTTGATTTGTGCCACCTCGAGTGCTGTACTTTACTTTTTTTAAAGGCACATCTTTTGGTTTTACATATTATACAATACTTCTTATATATTATAGATTCTGGATCTTCAAATTAGGATAATTTTAAGGTTAGTCCGCGAAACTGTTTCGGTAAATGTACTAGCTATTTGAAAAGCTTTTCTAGGTAATCTTTTATGAGGTAATATTTATAATGCCAACTAAGGTACCATGTTGGCATAAAATCTTTTTTATATCTAATATAATCTCAACAATGTTACTTCAATCCAATGGCCCTCTATCTACCTTAGCTACATTAGGCAGGTTGTAACTTATTGTTTGGTGCTGGGTGGTATTGCTGATATTCTTCAATCTTGTTTGAGCTCCTGCAGTCTTATCTCGCCTTCTCAGATCATACACGATCTTGTATGTTAATGTCTACTCTGTTCTATTATTTCGTCTTTTTTGGTTTTGTATAATTATTATTATTCTCAAATAACCAGGAAGACGGCCGTTTTCCGACGGTCTTTTCCCAAACCTCACATTCACATTGTAACACGCTTCGCACACATACCTTCCATATCGTCTCTGCTGCTCTAAAGTTTTCGTGATAGTTTTTTTTTCAAACCTCCCAGATTCGGCCGCCACTAATGCTTTCTTTGTAACATACTCTATGTGCTCTTTATTTCTGTATCCAGTCCCAAAGACATACCCCAAATACCTAAATTTATTCACTTCCTCTATTTCAGTAACATGCCATTCAAACCTTTCTTTCCTACATCGCCCACCCCTCGATCCATTTCCATCGCATCCATTTTGTTTTTCCAACATTCACCCTTAAATCCCTGTTTTCGAAATAATTACAGAGCCTTTCAATCACGTCCTTCATCTCACTCGCCGACTTTTGAATTTTGTGGAAAATACCGCCATGTCATCCGCTTCCAGCACGTGCACTTTGAGCCATTCTCCCTTTCTCCATTCTCTCATAGCTTATGGAAACCTTTGCTTTACGTTGCCCACTTCCCAGTCGTACCAAGCTCGGCCTGGATACTCTTCCTTGATTTTCTTCTTGGCAAGTACTGACTCCATTTTTTTGCCACCTTCTAATTTTCTCCTGTATTCTTCTGTCGCCTCCTTATCCCATCTGGCCACCCATTTCTCCACCTTAACTTTTTTCTCCCTATGCTGCTTCAACGATACCATTACTGGCATGTGATCCGACTCACTTCTTATTCCGATTTCCATCAGTTTTATTTGCCGCCTTGCCGGCACGATTCTGGCTCTTGAATAGCAACACATAGCAACGTCAAAATTTGCAATTTTATTACAAATTTCTATAAGCAACCGAAAATTTGACACTTTCTTTTTGCAGATTCTTGAAATTCAGACAATTTTACATCAGAACCAGTTGCTTCCATCCACATTTGAATTCTAAAGTTTTCTAGAGTTTTATAAGAAAAATTAAAGCTTTTAAATTAAATTTAGATTCCAACGGTACAACTCTCGTCTTCCTCGGATGTATAGCAACCGGGTTATAGGCGACAAACTGTCAGTATTATCATTTGACTGCGGAAGGAAAAAAATATATAAATTTATCAGCATTTTCGATTCAAATTCTAATAGAATTCATCGAGTTCTGTTATAATGTGTTGAATGAGTTTTCTGCGGCTGACGGTCCAGACGTGGTCGACGTTTGAAATTTCCCTTCAATTGTTTACTTGATTTCCAAATATGTGCGCTTATGCCTCATTTATCACATGCCTCATTTCCATGAATTTGAAAATAGTGTATTTTACAGCAAGAGATGAAAGTGGCGTTTTTTTGGTGAGGTGGGAGTTTGCTCACGAGCGCCAGCGAGTTAGAAATCACACCGAACCAAAAAAAAAACACTTTTATCTCGAGTAGTAAACGCAATTTTTTCTACTGATTTCGGTTGTAGAATCCATAATTCGACTTTAATAAATCGAATTCGAAGCGAACTGTCAGAACTGTCAATACAAATTTAATTGTTGGTTTGGTCGTTTCCATGGTAACATATTGCATTCTCATAGAAGGTGATACTTTTCAAGTGAAATGTCCTAATTTTATTTCGGTTTTTTAAATAGTTTCAGGCTCGTTTTACGTTTGTACATAAAATATTTCATTGAAATTGATGTAATTAATAAGAAAGTCCATGTCAAATTGGTTAGTTTAGTGTTTTAATCGAGGATATCATAATTTTAAAATTTTTCGTTAAAACATTTAAAACATTTTCGTCTCTAGATGTGAAAATATTTTCATCTCTAGAATGAAAAAATGTCACTCTCATGTGGGTTAAGCCGTGAAAAAAATGCCATTTTCACATATATCAGTACAAAAAATTAATTTTCACACAGATCGATTGAGCGGACTTGTTTTTAACAAACGCATTAATTTCATCGCTTCGCTGTTTGGTCATGGGATTTTTTTTTGTTCATCTCCGAATACATTCTCCATTTAAACCCATGTAAATTGTAAAACCAAATTCAGAGAAGATAAAAAGATAAAAAATATCACTTTTCACATTTTTCACATTTATGACAAAACCGATAGACTTACTATACTACCGATAAAATTTGCAAAGAATACTTATACTAAGAATTCTACATACGGTGCACTAAGTCCCTAGTTTTTGCTTCGAGACTCTGCAGCGATATTTGCCAAAAACATCGAAAACTAAAATAATTTACAGCGCCATTCCCGATGGCGGTGGAACGTTGAATTTTCGTTTGAGTGTACTTTTTATGGGTATCCATGTACAGTAAAAATTTCATTGAATCCTTCGAGGGTTAATGCATCTTTTCGCAATTTTTGAATATTTTGAAATTTCCGTGTTCGGTTTTGTTTAAAATTCATGATGGACAAATTTGATTTCCTTAAAAAATGGCCTTTATAAGATGCACGTGGAACACGCGTGGAATACATGTGGAACAATAAAATGGAACACATTTGTACACAAGAAATCGTTCTATGAAATCACTGTTAATTTTGCAAAATATTTTATCTGGCGGCGACCGCCCGCTCTTAAGACCAACCCGAAGAAAACAATAAATTCAATTATCTATAGGTTGATAGCTGTAATAGATTTTTTAAAAATTATTACAGTTCTATATAAACCATACATATATGTATAGGAATTGACATTTTGACATCTTCGCGGCCTATAGGCGTAATACAGGATTTTTTTCTTAAAAGCAAGATTTGTTGAAATTCTTTATTTTTTGTTTGTTCAACTTTCCGTATTTTACCGAACGCGCGTTTAACACTATTCAACAGAACAGATTTTTTTCTAGAACAAAATATCTTTTATATTTTTCGAAGCAAATTGTTTATGCGGATGAATTTTTTTTCACAAACCTCCGACTGCGTTCTCAAATTAAGGGAAGGGAAGGAACACTTTTAACATTTTTCACTTTTGTGACAAAACTGAACGATTCTACAAAATTCGCAAAGAATACTTCTTTGTAGGTACCAGCATTCTACATACGCTGATATAAGTCTCAATTTTATACTTCAATGCGTTGACAATGCGTTGAGATATTCGAAAAAAAAACTGTAAAGCAAAAATAATTCCTATGCCGCCCACGGTGAAGGCGGTGCTTTCAAATTTGGGAGGAAGATATTTCTTGCAGATACCAATGTTTAGTATAAATTTTATTGAAATGTTTCAAGTGTTAATGCATATCTGGATAATATCTGGATACATTAAAAAATGATGTTAATAAGTTATACATCAGGTGTAAAAATGAAATTAAATATATTTGTAGAGAAAAGATCAGTTTATCAAGTATCTCTGTCAGCTTTCAAAAATAATTTTTCTGGCGCCGGTCACCGCCTCAAATTCATACCATTACAGAAAATAATAAATGGAAATAACGATACTCAACAAAATTTACTATGTTTTTACCACTAATTTCACACAATTAGTGGTAAAAACGTAGTTAATTTTTCAATTCAGAGTAAGTATGGATACCATGTAGTAACAGTCGCATACCATACTTTCCAACAAATAACTATAGCTTCAAAACTTTAAGTGCTACATTAAAAAAATCTACCAGTTCTATATAGATTATACATTTTCTATTGAAATTCTCGTTTTGGTATCTTCGAGGCAGCTAGTCTTGCCACAGGTTTTAATTAAAAAACTATATATTGAAATTCTTTTTTTCAAAGCTTGTTCTGATTCCTACCAAACTTTCGTATAACACTGCTCGATTAAGCAGATTTTCTTGTAAAAATTGTGCAATTTTTATCTTTCCTTGTGGCCGAGGTGGAGAGGTGTTGTTAAACCTAGGTTAGGTTAGAACACCTCGATCTAAAATAAGCTAAAGTGGTAAAGTCTGTCAGTCTTATGTTGGGTTGCATACCACGAAGCGGTAGAAAAATGAGACAAACCACACGCGATAGCGCGACCTAAGATATAAGAAATAAGAATAAGCTGTAAAGCTAAATGTTGGTTTAACCTAGGTTAGGCTATTAGGCTGCATGGCGCAAAGCGCCAGATAAATGCAGACCACATATGCGTCCCTCGAAGTCGAACCGGAACTGATGAACAACTTGAAAACTGTAATAGATATAATAAAAACTCTACTACTCAAGTCTACTAAATAACATAAGTAACATAATTTTGCTAAGTGTTGCTAATTGTCTAAAAGCAAACTTACTGTAATTGGAGGAGTGATAGAAATGGAAATCAAGAGTTGCCAACCTTCATAAAAGGAGGTTACTATATATGATGAAGTGACGTTCTGAGGCTTCAAACTGACTTTTTTTGACTTGGTTATCTTATTTGTCAAATTTGACAACAACAACGTCAATTCCACAAATAGTTGGTGAGAATATGTTTCAGTATGTTGGTAACTCAACAACACAAGTTACCAACTTGATAAAAACAATATATGTTGGTTATGTTGAATGTCAAAGTTGACAGCATCAATGTCACTCGATTAATTTAAAGGTTATGATTTTTTTAGTGAGAGTAAACGCGTTGCAACATCTTGCAATTCTGCTTAATTTTTCATATACAACAACACGTTCCACATATATAAAGTGGCGCACCTTTATCAACTATTCCATTTTTTTCAACTTTACCATCCACAATAACTATTCCATTCCAAACGAATACAATCCACATGTAGTAGTCATTAACTAAAGAAAGTTTGAAAGTTTTGTTTTTGTACATAAGTCTTCATACACAGTTGTCGGTTTTGGTATGTGGTGTGATGCTGGTCTTTCTCCTTGCTCCTTCGCATCAAAAAAATCACAAGGCAGACGCAATGGTTCACCGTATAATAGTTCTGTTACGTATACCTGTAAGTCCTCTTTCCACGCACTGCGTATACCCAACAAGACAAGAGGCAAGGATTACGTGCAATCATGTGTCACGATAACCAGCACAACATCGTGGCAAAATGAGAGTTTAATTCCTAAAATATGGAAAATTGCGCTGTTATTCTAAAGTTGAAGATGTAAAAATAGCCACGAATTTTGCTGTTTGTACAGCCAGTGAGTATCGGACATATTAAACATTTTAAAAGCTTTGGATTTATTAAGGCGTGTTTTCCTAAGCAGCGTGTTTTGTACGCCGTGTACGACGTAATACGCCCAGCGTAACACACCGGCACTCCTACTTAAGAATGCAGTGATTCTGCTCTTCTACAAAGAGCGATATGTTCCACTCGAGCTTTGTACGTCAGGTGTGACAAAGCAGACTGCGTATATTGTCGTCGTACGTGGCGTTTTTTGTTAATGATTTATATAGATATTGGTTGTTTCTTTTTTGTGTATATCACTTCTGATCAAACTACCAAAAGTACCTAAAACATTCACCAATATACCCAGCATGACACATCTAGATCAATAAGCAAATTTTACCCACCCATATTACTTACCGATGAACCCGAGTTTCCTCAACATAAGTTTTTTGATGATGGAACTTATGACTCAATAGTAATTCACCCGGAACCAAAACCAGAAAGGAAAATTCAGCACTAGTTAAATACTTAAAAAAGAAAAAACGAAACAAAACACACAGTTCAATGACTCGATTAAAGATTTATGGAAATATGCCGAAGAAGATGATGTCGACCTGTTTTTTAAAAGCACCGTTTTCACAGTTTCCACTAAATCTTGTGAGCCAAATAAAAATTAAAGTTTTGCAACTTCTTTCTGATATGGAGCAGCTTACATTCATTACATATACAGAACTCTCCAACCATTCCTCGCAACATACTTCCCCTGAAAATTATCAATCTGAACCCCCTCCAACCATTCCTCTCGCCATACTTTCCCTGCAATTATCAATTTGAATTCTCCAACCATTCCTCCCACTGTACATTAAGCTTAACTTCCTCGCCAATTTATCCATCAGTACTCTCCAAGATTCCATCTGAATTAATTATCGAAGCTATAATGCATGTCAAGTTGATGACACTGAATTATAATCAGTTGATGTTTGTTTACAAAGTAAACTAGTAATGCTATTTTTTTGTGAATAAAACGGTTTAAAAAATGTTTTGTTTAATTTATTTTTTTTACCTTAATGTAACAACTAGTTTTTCAGAAGGACTTATTGGTGTCTTGCCTCGATTGTAATGATACGTTTGCAGGTCCTGTTTGCTTTCATTTAAGATCCAACTAAATTGCTCACGGGTAAATCTAAAATACATTTTAAACCTATCTTTCGCCAATGAGCACCCTCCTCTTGTCGTTTTAAGAACATATTGTGTGTGTAGTAAATATCAATTTTAATCCGCAAAATGATTTAAAAGTGATACCGAACTTTAACCCCGACTTCCCACGAACTATGTTTTTCGAAACGGTTAACATGATATCTTGAAAACCGCTCCAAGGATTTGTACCAAATTTCAACTAAGGTACATGGAGAATTTATGCACCATAGGAAAAATTTTTATAAAAAATCATAAAAGGAGATACTACAAGAAAAATTCTACAACAAAAAAAGTATCATTTATCAAAATCTGCTCCAAATACATTATAAATATATTAGAGATTATAAAACCTTTTTTTTACCTGCTTCGAATGAGTGTGTCACCGGAATCTTGTTCACCGCATAATGGTGCACCGCGCGAAACGCAGCAAGTTATTGTTGATAACTAAGTATTAACTGAAGCTAAATGACTTTCTCTTGAATGTAAATTATGTTGATAAATGGAGGCTTCGAATTAAAAAAAACAAGTTACCATTTTTATTTATTACTTCAGAAATAATGTTGAAAAATGACATGTTTTTTCACGTCTCAAGTAACTGTCCCCCTTAAGACAAGAAATGTTTGTACTTGAGAGCACTTTAAAATAAATTAAAATAATTTAAATTAAATAAGAAATTTTATTTTATAGTGAAATAAACGCAACATAATACAGACAACAAGTTTATTGAGCAACTAAGAATTGATGCGACGATTGAAGTTCTGATTGAGCTTCAATCACTTTCAATTGACCTTCTCGCGCGACGTCTTTTGAACAATACGCAACATATACTTTTATACATTTTTTATACATTTTTAACAATACTTTTGAACAATCTTTGATGAAATCTTAATTTAATGTATCAAACATCAGGATAATGCATTTTTCTGATAGATATATATATATATATATATATATATATATATATATATATATATATAATATATATATATTTATATATATATATATATATATATATATATATATATATATATAAATATATATATTATATATATATATATATATATATATATATATATATATATATATATATATATATATATCAGAAAAATGCATTATCCTGATGTTTGATACATTAAATTAAGATTTCATCAAAGATTGTTCAAAAGTATTGTTAAAAATGTATAAAAAATGTATAAAAGTATATGTTGCGTATTGTTCAAAAGACGTCGCGCGAGAAGGTCAATTGAAAGTGATTGAAGCTCAATCAGAACTTCAATCGTCGCATCAATTCTTAGTTGCTCAATAAACTTGTTGTCTGTATTATGTTGCGTTTATTTCACTATAAAATAAAATTTCTTATTTAATTTATTTTAAAGTGCTCTCAAGTACAAACATTTCTTGTCTTAAGGGGGACAGTTACTTGAGACGTGAAAAAACATGTCATTTTTCAACATTATTTCTGAAGTAATAAATAAAAATGGTAACTTGTTTTTTTTTAATTCGAAGCCTCCATTTATCAACATAATTTACATTCAAGAGAAAGTCATTTAGCTTCAGTTAATACTTAGTTATCAACAATAACTTGCTGCGTTTCGCGCGGTGCACCATTATGCGGTGAACAAGATTCCGGTGACACACTCATTCGAAGCAGGTAAAAAAAAGGTTTTATAATCTCTAATATATTTATAATGTATTTGGAGCAGATTTTGATAAATGATACTTTTTTTGTTGTAGAATTTTTCTTGATTTTTCATCATCTGATTTTTTATAAAAATTTTTCCTATGGTGCATAAATTTTCCATGTACCTTAGTTGAAATTTGGTACAAATCCTTGGAGCGGTTTTCAAGATATCATGTTAACCGTTTCGAAAAACATAGTTCGTGGGAAGTCGGGGTTAAAGTTCGGTATCACTTTTAAATCATTTTGCGGATTAAAATTGATATTTACTACACACACAATATGTTCTTAAAACGACAAGAGGAGGGTGCTCATTGGCGAAAGATAGGTTTAAAATGTATTTTAGATTTACCCGTGAGCAATTTAGTTGGATCTTAAATGAAAGCAAACAGGACCTGCAAACGTATCATTACAATCGAGGCAAGACACCAATAAGTCCTTCTGAAAAACTAGTTGTTACATTAAGGTAAAAAAAATAAATTAAACAAAACATTTTTTAAACCGTTTTATTCACAAAAAAATAGCATTACTAGTTTACTTTGTAAACAAACATCAACTGATTATAATTCAGTGTCATCAACTTGACATGCATTATAGCTTCGATAATTAATTCAGATGGAATCTTGGAGAGTACTGATGGATAAATTGGCGAGGAAGTTAAGCTTAATGTACAGTGGGAGGAATGGTTGGAGAATTCAAATTGATAATTGCAGGGAAAGTATGGCGAGAGGAATGGTTGGAGGGGGTTCAGATTGATAATTTTCAGGGGAAGTATGTTGCGAGGAATGGTTGGAGAGTTCTGTATATGTAATGAATGTAAGCTGCTCCATATCAGAAAGAAGTTGCAAAACTTTAATTTTTATTTGGCTCACAAGATTTAGTGGAAACTGTGAAAACGGTGCTTTTAAAAAACAGGTCGACATCATCTTCTTCGGCATATTTCCATAAATCTTTAATCGAGTCATTGAACTGTGTGTTTTGTTTCGTTTTTTCTTTTTTAAGTATTTAACTAGTGCTGAATTTTCCTTTCTGGTTTTGGTTCCGGGTGAATTACTATTGAGTCATAAGTTCCATCATCAAAAAACTTATGTTGAGGAAACTCGGGTTCATCGGTAAGTAATATGGGTGGGTAAAATTTGCTTATTGATCTAGATGTGTCATGCTGGGTATATTGGTGAATGTTTTAGGTACTTTTGGTAGTTTGATCAGAAGTGATATACACAAAAAAGAAACAACCAATATCTATATAAATCATTAACAAAAAACGCCACGTACGACGACAATATACGCAGTCTGCTTTGTCACACCTGACGTACAAAGCTCGAGTGGAACATATCGCTCTTTGTAGAAGAGCAGAATCACTGCATTCCTAAGTAGGAGTGCCGGTGTGTTACGCTGGGCGTATTACGTCGTACACGGCGTACAAAACACGCTGCTTAGGAAAACACGCCTTAATAAATCCAAAGCTTTTAAAATGTTTAATATGTCCGATACTCACTGGCTGTACAAACAGCAAAATTCGTGGCAATTTTTACATCTTCAACTTTAGAATAACAGCGCAATTTTCCATATTTTAGGAATTAAACTCTCATTTTGCCACGATGTTGTGCTGGTTATCGTGACACATGATTGCACGTAATCCTTGCCTCTTGTCTTGTTGGGTATACGCAGTGCGTGGAAAGAGGACTTACAGGTATACGTAACAGAACTATTATACGGTGAACCATTGCGTCTGCCTTGTGATTTTTTTGATGCGAAGGAGCAAGGAGAAAGACCAGCATCACACCACATACCAAAACCGACAACTGTGTATGAAGACTTATGTACAAAAACAAAACTTTCAAACTTTCTTTAGTTAATGACTACTACATGTGGATTGTATTCGTTTGGAATGGAATAGTTATTGTGGATGGTAAAGTTAAAAAAATGGAATAGTTGATAAAGGTGCGCCACTTTATATATGTGGAACGTGTTGTTGTATATGAAAAATTAAGCAGAATTGCAAGATGTTGCAACGCGTTTACTCTCACTAAAAAAATCATAACCTTTAAATTAATCGAGTGACATTGATGCTGTCAACTTTGACATTCAACATAACCAACATATATTGTTTTTATCAAGTTGGTAACTTGTGTTGTTGAGTTACCAACATACTGAAACATATTCTCACCAACTATTTGTGGAATTGACGTTGTTGTTGTCAAATTTGACAAATAAGATAACCAAGTCAAAAAAAGTCAGTTTGAAGCCTCAGAACGTCACTTCATCATATATAGTAACCTCCTTTTATGAAGGTTGGCAACTCTTGATTTCCATTTCTATCACTTCTCCAATTACAGTAAGTTTGCTTTTAGACAATTAGCAACACTTAGCAAAATTATGTTACTTATGTTACTTTTGAACAATCTTTGATGAAATCTTAATTTAATGTATCAAACATCAGGATAATGCATTTTTCTGATATATATATATATATATATATATATATATATATAATATATATATATTTATATATATATATATATATATATATATATATATATATATATATATATATATATATATATATATATATATATATATATATATATATATATATATATATATATATAGTAGAGTCATATATAGTAAAGTCAGAAAAATGCAGTATCCTGATGTTTGATACATTAAATTAATGTTTCATCAAAGATTGTTCAAAAGTATTGTTGAAAATGTATAAAAAATGTATAAAAGTATATGTTGCGTATTCTGACTTGTATTCTATATATATATATATATATATATATATATATATACATATATATATATATATATATATACTGGATGGACTTTAGAAATTCAAGGACTGTTGCACAGATTAGCCACGAAATGTCACGAGTATACAGAGAAGCCATAGAGATAGAAAAACGAGACTACTGCATGAACACGAGAGACGATTCCTTGAGACTGCCCCCAGCATGGCGACCGATCATATCCACCCTCAAAATGCAATCCCAGACAACCCAGACTCATGTACGACCAACAAGACAAACAAACAACCGAACCGAAGCACCGCATACAACGCGCATGACCCGAAGCCAGACAGCTATAAGTAGTCGCATCGCACGAACGAGCTCTCAGTATGCGTCTAACGGTTGACCCGCACGGATGCATATATCTCTTGAGAATGGCGAATGTTAGTTCGCCGAAACGTCGAGAATCCGGTTCTTTTCAGAGCCAACCCTCAGCATCAACGCGGAATCCCCGAGAAAACAAAACAACACACACACACACATATATATATATATATATATATATATATATATATATATATATATATATTTATATGTTGTATTTGTGTATGTTTTAAGACTATGTCCTCCATTTTATTTTATTTGTGAAAGCGTTAATGTTTAACCTTCCAGCTATTTATCGAAAAAGTCCTCCTTCCCATCAAGTAGATAAGTCGTATTTGTGAACCCCGAGGGTTTTGGAATTTTGTTATTCTCCAGTAATATATTGAAATGTTTATTAATTTACTTTTAGTATATTTTATAGACGGATGTAGGTTAAACTATTTTAATATTAATTGATATAAAAAAAAAAAAACAGTAGTGTGAATAAAAAACCGAAACAGCAAAAATTAAAACAGTTTAAATAATTGATTGATGATGGAGTTATTTGTTGAAACTTCATTTCAATATTAAAGATAAAAACATAAGTTGTTTTAAAGTTTCAAGTTTATTGTATAAATACAACATATGTTTCACCAACACCAACACTGTGGCTTCTTCAGGTAATGATATACAAATGATATACAAATTGTCAAAAACAGAATTTTCTAAAATTAAATACTAGAATCATCAAATATTTTATGAAGAAGCCACAGTATTGGCGAGATATATTTTGTCCTACCATAAATCTACAATAAATTTGAAACTTTAAAATAATCGTCCTATAATAAATCTACAATAAATTTGAAACTTTAAAATAATTTATGTTTTTAACTTTAATATTGAAATGAAGTTTCAAAAAGTAAGTCCATCGATCAATTATTTAAACTATTCATATTCTGTTGAACTATTGATATTCACACAACTGTTAGCTTATTAAGTTCAATGCACATTTCGTTTAATTCTCCCTAACCCGTTTTGTTTTTTTTTTGAAATATTTATTTGCGAGAACATGAACCATTTTCACAGTAATTAAAGAATTTTCTTTGCGCGAGATTTTTTTCTTAACTTCGCGGTATAATGAAATTTATGGCTCGAGACGTTTTAATATAAATTTTTCCTAATATACAATTACTTTCGCTCACTGAATCTACGCTAAGATAATTTTAAACAACTTCCGTTTTGTGTATTTTACATGCTGGATAATTCAGAGTCAGACGGAGTTGCAAACGATGTATGCTTAACTTAAGATATTGCCATAATGTGGGGATAAATTTACTCTTTCCGGAAAAGTTAGAGTAAAAGAACAAAACTCTAATATATAGATAGCATATTTTACGATAATGGAAAATTCTTTTCTAAGAAAGAAATTATCTAAGAGGAAATTTATTTTTGAGTATTCCACAAATGGTACTTCTCTTAGAATAAAATAATTTACAAATCTAATCACATTTCATATATTATACAAATAAAATTGCACATTTACTACATAGGAACAGTACCGCTGTATGAGAACTACTCGAGAATTGACAGATATAAGGAAATTGTTAGTCCATCATAAATTACACCTTCTGCCGACCAACACAGAAATGTATTTTCCTAGGAAGGAACTTTTAAGAGGACTGTGCGTTGTACAGAAGAATGAAAAACGGATCCACAGCTTTTCAAAACACTGCTGGATGCAAGAAACACGTCTCTTAGAAGAGCAGCATTCCTGAAAGCAAAGCATATAGTATCAGATCCATGGTTATATTGAAATTCAAGTCTTAGAAAATGCTGAAAGGAACCATCTATACTGCGAGATTAAAATTAAGACTCGGCATGAAAAGCTGTACAGATCGAAGAACAACATACTAGCAGACCCGACTATACATAATAAAGTTGTGAACTGTATCCACTTATTATTATGCAATAAGTACGGCAAGTAAGCAAATAAGTAAGTAAGCAAGCGCATCCGATATCACTCGGTTCAGGAGATCAGTGCAAATGCTAATGTTGAGATCCAAGTAGATACAATAGCAGCAACAATCGTCAAGCAATCAGCCAACAGACTAGATATAGTAATCTGCCACAAGAAAAGAAGAGAGATAAAATTGATAGAAGTGGGCACTACCAGCCAGGGCCAGTTGACTATTGTAGAAAATTAGAAGTAACGAAAGTTCGACGTAGTAGCCGATTAGATGGGCGCTATGTACAACTTTAAGATCAGAGCAATACCATATATCTTAATAGGAGATGGAATAGTGACCAACTTTCATAAATCATTCTTCAAAGAAATCGGCCTAACAGCAAAGATCCAATCATACATCAAATTTGATTTCCTTAAGAACACCCGGGAGAACATCTTTTATGACTATAGTACGGGTGGATAGGAGATCATTCCAGAGGGCACAGAGAATGTGGTATTGACATGGAATAAAATATTGCAGTTTAACGGAGATAGCGATGAGCGTTGAAAAAGAAAAGTACTCTAACATAAGCTTTTTAAATAATATTTATATATATATATATATATATATATATATATATATATATATATATATATATATATAAATATATATATATATATATATATATATATGTATATATATATATGTATATATATATATATATATATATATATATATATATATATATATATATATAACTGGATTCTCGACTCGTTTCGGCGAACTGATATTCGCCATATTTAAGAGATATATGTGTACTTGCGGGTTTAAGCGTAAGACGCATACTGTATGCGGGTCGAACGTCCTGAAACAAACCTGGTATTCTAAAGTGAGTTCCCATGAAAAAATGTCGATATCTGTATTCCGTCCCGGACTGAAAAACATAGGACAAAAATTGTTAATTGTAGCTTTATTAATGTTATTTTATACTAGATAGTCACAAGATATTTAAGTAACATTTGTCGAAAGAAGCATTGAAAATTAAAAAAAAAATCAATTTAGCCATCTAGTCAATATCAGATTTTTGGCTCTCCTGTAGTTTCCTGTAAGTTTCATATTCTGGACTTTTTGCAGAAGATCATTGGTATGTTACACGATTGTTCCTCAAGTTTTATAATGGAAAAAATATTGAATTGGGCCAAAGAAAAACTTTTTTTTGTAAAACATTTCTTTAATTCCTTTCTACAAAATTATATATTTTAAAAATATTGTTTTTGAAATTATTTTAATGATCTGAAATGGACTTTCCAGCCAGCACGTCTGTGTACCCCGTTCCCGTAATTTAGGAAGAAGTTCCTGTTGGTTTAGGTTTCAGGAAAATTGTTCATATATAAATTGTGAAGTTATAATAAGTTATTATAAGTTCATATTTAAATATATTAAGGGTTTATTCAAATGTGAAATTTTTGTATCTGCACATGCGTGAGACTTGAACACGTGCAAGCGAAATTTGTTTGTTAAAACTTGTCTGTAACCTCGATCGTTAATTATTTTTAAATTTAATATAAATAAAAAGTATTTCAACTATTAGGTTTAATTTTGAGTGTGAAAAGGATATTGTTCAGTTTTCAGTTTACGTAATCGGTCTAGTATTTGATCTTGCAGATTTTTCAAATGTATGTGACAATGAAATAACATCCGCCTAAGATAATTTTACTACAACTACTACGACTGGAAAAGATTTTGTAGCGCGCATCTTGATAGCACCGTACGGTTCACTTTTATAAAAAATATAAACAATCGTGTCCAGTTTAAGAATTGCAACCGCTGTATAAACTACAGCAATAAGCTTTGTAATAAATTTCTTTGTAATATATTTCATTGTAAAATAACTGATAAGAACCGCAGAGCCCGCCTTTTCGTGTTTAAACTTGTTTAATTCTATCGTTATACATCCGGCACGTAGGTAGTGTATGCAGCGTCATGGCATCTCTCTCTCTAATCCTGCCTATCCAGTTTTAGCATTCTAAGATTATCCGTCTAGTCTTCTCTATCTGGCATAAATTCTTCTCTATCTAGCATAAACTCTATCTAGAAAAAAAAAGACAGAATAGAAAATTATCATACCTACTCGCTGGTGATTATAATATGCCTACGTAGAGCTATGTGGGAGCCCCATAGCCTTAGTACGACAATCTGCATTCTCGGCAAATGGCCCCAGCTATAATTCTCGATGATCGATGGATCATGGATATATTCACACGGCACTACTATGAAGTTTGTCTCCGTATCGGCAAAAACCTTACAGCCAACCACATGGAATATTATGACCCCCTCATAGCCCACCCCAATTGATGGGCTACCTACCGTTAACTCAATAACACATTCGCTGCTGCCGTGACACTTGTGACCCGGTGGTGATTTTTTATATTTTTTATCTAAGTTAACCGCCCGGCCCTATCAAGGTGCGCGTTACATCATCATTTCCTGTCATAGTAGTTGTAGTAAAATTGATGTTATTACTTTGTCACAAACATTAAAAAAATCTGCAAGTTCGTATACTAGACTGATAACGTAAACTAAACACAAAGCAAAGATTTGTTGGCAACATTTAATGCCAACTAATGCCAACATTGCTAAATGTGGGTAAACTCAAACATTTGACTGATTGACTAACACGACACAACATAATACTGACAGCAGTACAGGAAACCAGATTTACGCACGAACATGCCTTCGAGTCCCAAGGCTACAGAATCCCCAAAAGAAAAGTGGGTCAGCGGATAATGAGAACGTACCCCACTTAGGTACAGGATTTATAAATAATCGGGCGCAGGACACTGGATTCAGTCACCGACTTTACCTCCCCGAGCAGTCGTGTATGCATCCTCTCTCTCAAATGCGCAAACAAGGGCTACAGTTTAGTCAATGTACATGCCCCAATGAACCAGGACAACAGACGCAATGCAGACAGAACTGATACATTCTGGGAAGACTTAGAAGATTTTATCTCTAAACTTCGAGAGAGGCACACCGTCATACTGTTTGGTGACTTCAATGCTCATTTGGGAAGAGAGAAAAAATACAGAAACAGAAACATAGTGGGCAATTATCCGGCGCATATGTGAACCAACCGCAACGGAGAACGATTGGTGGATATGTGTAGGACTTTTCGGTTGCTCATGTAGTCTACAGCCTTCAAACACTTGCCAAGGAAGCAGAAGACTTGGATTTCACCTAATACAAACCTGGGTGAATTCCAGATAGATCATGTGGCCATTTGACGAAAATCTCAAAAGGAAATACAAAACGCGAAGGTATTGAGAAGCACCAATCTGGACTCAGACCACTACCTCTCAAAGACTAAATTAAGACTCCAGCCTAGAAACACTAGATTACACAGAACCTCCAAAATGGTAAGATTTTACGTAGAGCGACTCAAAAACAGTCAAGAAGTAAGTCAGAGACTGAGCAATACAGATCTAAATAGCTGGGACCAACTGAAGGAGGCTCTTGTCAAGGCGGCCAATAAACTCGCCCCTCTGAAGACTGAAGACTGTGATAATGCAATAGCCCAAAGAGAGACAGCCTGGGTGAATTGGAATTCTAAAAAGACCAAAGAAAATTGGCATCAATTTTTGGAACAAAGAATGGTTACAGCCAAGATCATTCGAGGAACCAAACGAACATTTACACAAAAACAACTAACCCAATTCGAAGAAAGCTTTGCTAAGAATAACTTCAGAGATTTCTTTGGAACCTTCAAGCAGACACTCAGAAAATACGCTCCGCCAGGCCTTTACTTCAGAGACTCACATGGCAAACCGGCTTATAAAGATCCTGTGTTGAACTGATTCTCAATCTTAAATCTGTAGTTGCATACTCCAAGATGAGAAACCGCAATGTGGTCGTCACCTTTTTTGGAAGGCCTACGATTCCATTTATAGAGAAACGCTTAACAAAGTACTCCAAGAACTAGGGCTAGACAACAAAACCCGCAGACTCTTCCTAGAAACATTGACCAACACCCATTCCAAGGGTAAATTTAGAGGCGAGATTTCAGAAAGATTCGAAATAAAAATTGAAGTGAGACAAGGTGATGGACTTTCCCCACTTCTCTGCAACTGTGTCCTTGAAGAGGTTATGAGAGATTGGCGCAAGGAACTTATCAATTTGGGTGCTCAGAGTATCTGCCTGGGACGTAAAAACGATGGACTGGTTGTAGATTGCCAGGCCTTCTCAGATGACATGGCACTATTTGCTGATTCTCTTGAGATGGCAACAATTATGGCAAATTGCCTCAGAAAACAGGTAGCCAAAGTGGGTCTTCAAGTGTCGCTGGAGAAAACAGAATTCTTCACTAACATCAAAGAAGCAAAAAGAGAGATGTTATTAGGGCAGGTAAACAACAAGAAGACTGAGGAATTTAAGTATCTCGGCGAATGGATTGAACCCAACTTATCAGAAAGAGCATCATTATCCATAAGAGTCAACAAGTTAAAACTAGCCTATCGACTGACTAAGAACCCCTACAGCAGGAAATGCCTGTCACGCAACCTGAGACTTAAGCACTACACATCAGTCTTACGACCAGAAGCCCTGTATGCCATGGAGTGTCTTTCCTTGAACCGAAGAGGTCTGATAGAGAAATTAGAAGCCAGAGAGAGGAGAATCCTCAGAAAGATCCTATGTCCGCTAAAGGAAGATGGGAGATTCCGATGGCGACATAACTCTGAGCTCTACGAACATATTGATAGGCTCTCTGACTGTGCAAGGAACAGAAGGGTAGCTTTCGATGGCCACGTTGCAAGATTGCCTCCAAACCGACTAACCAACCATCTGTTCACATTCTGGCAAAACAAGAAGGTTCGTACCATTTCGTTGACAGAAACGAGAAGGATATTAAAGAACTGGGAATAATAGATCTCCAAAACAGACAGTTTGTGAGACGCACCATGAAGAAAGTGCGTGGATTTCAGAAAAAAACCCGAAGGAAAGGTACCCCCTGGACAGAAGAGACAAAGGAGTTACACCGGCAGAAGATGCGGCAATACTGGGCAAAGATCAAAGTCCAACAGTTGATCAAGCGTGGTCCAAAGTAGGCCTATTCGAAATAATAATAAGAAGATATAATCATCAAATTAAAACGAAATAACAACTGATCGCATAAAATTAAATTTTCAGTTAAATAGAAATAATTATTATACTAAAATCCAAGTTTTAAATATTTCAAAGAGTTATGAAGAGAAATATTTGTTATAACTAAAGTACAAAAGTACTCATTAGGGTTCGAAACTTTGTACGCGAATGATATATAGTAGCGTGTTGAATAGCTTGAAACAGCACAATTTAGCAATGGACATTATGCAATATGCAATGTAACAGCTTGGAAATTTCAGAATAAGCATTACTTTCAATAGTAAATTAGTAAAAGAAAACAATTATTAGTAATATTAATCTTAATAATTAGTATATGATTTCCAAACTAAAATTTGAAAAAAAAACTTTTGCCACAACTGGGATATGAAATGTAATCAAGAGACCACCCCCTTTTAAGAGCTGTACCTTAGTTATAAAGCGTTTTCGGGCACTTCTTTAAAGGGATTTTTGAAGTGAAAACTTCTTTAGCCGCGCTGAACGAGTTTTGGATAGAGGGTAAACTCATTGTTTCCCGTCACCGTCAGCATTAGCTGCGTTCTATAGAAAATTTCTTTTACTCTTCTATTATACGCTATTTATACGCATGTGCGCAAAAGAACACATCTATACGAATATATTTAAAGTTGGCTCTGAACGTCAAACTTAATAGTCAAATAGTCAAAGTTTTTGGCAGTGTTGACAGAACGCAGCGCTTCTAAGGAAATATCAACCCGTAAAATAAATATCAACACATTATTTTGTTTAATTTAAATAAAATCTACCAGTAATTAAATTTTTGAATGTAGTAGTTATTAGGTTTGACTTGATCGAAAAATCGGTACCACAAAATATAAAACGACGATTGATGCCGTTTTATAGGTTACCTACTTATTTTTATAGGTTAAAAATTTCAGTCTAAAACTTTACTTTCACATTTCAGTTAGATTAACTTATTGTTCCTTTTTTAGAATATAATCAAATGCTTCAAGTACAAATAAGGCATTGAACGCAGAAGCGGACTAAGCTCCAATTTTCCAGAATTTGCGTTTATGGCATTAACGTATTTCATTTTACCGCATGAATCGACCGAAACTGAAAGAGCTCACACGGTTTGAACCAAAATTAGATAACCGTATAAAAGGAGTTGTTGCATTTAGTGTTTTTTAAATTGTGTTTGTGCAATAGTGGATTCATTTGCAAATTACTCAGTTTTATTTGTATTTAGTCCGCTTTAGCGCTTAATGTCTCACATCATATAAGTATTGTTCAACTTCATTAAGATTCAGTTATTTAATTATCAATCTTATCTTATGTTCCAAGTTTATCTGTATAGATTTATTTTTATTTTTTTATTACTATTTTATTAAATTATTGGTATTGTCTACTATATTTGTATTACTTCCCTACTTTGACACCTTTCATTTATTTTCTTGTATTATTTACACTGTAACTTATATTAATAAAACAAAGACATAAATAATATAAGTGTATATTAATTAATATTTCAATTATGTTGTATTTATATTTTGTACTAGGCTTGCACAGCCCATTATATGTTTTTATTATTAAATAAACTATGAGAAAATGTAAATATTGCTCGCAGTACCAATAGATGATTTCAATAGATTCAATAGATCAATAGATCAATGGAAAGCCAAACCCAGACCAATGTTAATAATTTAATACTTTAATTTAAAATTATGAGTATGTTTTTCTAAGAAAAAGCAAAATTTAGCAAATCAGAAAATCCTACTGGGAGACTTCAATGCCCAACTTGGGAAAGAAAAAACTTGTCGTAAAATCATCGGCAAAAATTCTGCACATCAAAACACTAACACAAACGGCATACGTTTGATTGACATATGACAACAATTCAATATCAAAGTTATGTCTACCCACTTAAAAATACCCACACAAAAACAGAAAACATGGCGATCCCCGAACCAACATCTTGGTGAATACCAGATCGATCACGTTGCCATCTCTTACGCCCACTACGGAATCATTCACGACATTCAAGTCCGAAGAGGTGCGAACATCGATTCAGACACTACCTCACGCGAGTTAAGGTAAAATTCTCTCAGAAGAGAGTGCACCAAAATAAACCGTACATCCAAAAGTTGACAATGCATCAAAATGCATCAAAAATGCATAAAACAAAAATCACAGAAGAATGGGAAAAAGAACGGACAAATAACTCGACTTCCGCAACAAAATAATCATAAAAGCCAAGAAATTAATCCCACTTCAGAAAAAGGCAAAATATCTATGTTGGTATTCCAACTGGGATCAAGCCATCATCAATCGCCGACTCGCCTTTCAAAAATACAACAGCAACAAATCGCTGGTAACCCTACAAAACTTTCTCAACATCCGCAAAGAGACAAACCGAACCATCAGAAAAACGCCAATTCATAACAGAATAGCTCACATCAACTGAGGATAATTTTAGAAACTACAACAGCAGAAGTTTCTATAGAGCTTTTACAAATAAAATTATAGGTTACTCACCACAGAATTTGACCTTCAAGGTGGGAAAAAGATGGAAAACTTGCACTCACCAACCAAGAAAACTGCGAAGAACTGTCTAAGAACTACTTTTCCGAGCTCCTTAATTGCCCCGACACATCTTCAATAAACACGAAACCCGACGCTGATATACCCAAACTATACGAAATCCGACACCGTATCACAAAACTGAAGAATGGAAAGACATCAGGAGAAGATGGAATAACCGCAGAACTACTGAAAAATCTTGGACCACGATCATTACAGGAAATCACAAACATAATTTAGGAAATTTGGCGATGTGAAGAACTACCAAATGATTGGAAATGCGCACTCATCCACGAACTCCACAAAAAAAAAGACAAATCTGATAACAAATAACTACAATATAACTACAGAGGACAAGCTACAAGCTACAGAGAACTACAGAGGAATCTCTCTCCTTTCCGTTCCCTACAAAATCTTATGCGCTTGCCTCTTACAACGCACACAAGAACAACTGGAACCCCGAATTGGGGAATATCAAGCAGGTTTCAGACCACACAGATCATGCGCCGAGCAAATTTTCAACCTGAAATCTATACTAAATCTGCACATTTATTGACTTGTCTTCAGGAAAGCTTATAACTTCATCGACCGACAATCCCTGTTTAATATACTTGAAGAAAACAATCTGGATCCGAAAACACAACGGCTCATCTAACAAACACTAACAGACACAACTTCCAAAATCAAATTCAACGGAGAAATCTTAAAACCTTTCCCCATCAAAACTGGTATCTGGCAGGGCGATAGTCTCTCTCCGTTACTCTTCAGCATCGTTTTTGATAAAGTTATCAAAGCTTGTGAACAAGAACTGGAAAATTTGGAGACCCATAAGACTAGGAAAACAACAGGATAATATCAACGTCATATGCATAGCCTTCGCTGATGATCTCGCGATCCTTTCCGGAAATGAACAAACAGCAATCCATCAGATCGAAGTCCCAAAGGAAGGAACTCAAAATGGGGAAAGCATATGAAAAAGTTGCAAGCATCTATAATAAAAAAGCATAAATATTAACACAAAAATCCGACACTACTTGACTATTATCAAACCTGAAATACTCTACGCCAGCGAGACATTAAACCTTAATTACAAAGGAGACATTGAGAACATCAAGAAGGCTGAAAGAAAAATTATCCGAAAAATCCTTGGCCCAAAACTAACAGACGAAGGATATCGTCTTTAATCACACAATGTCACAGAAAAATACTCCAACATCGAAACCGATTTCCGCAAACGACGACTAAAATTCTACGGGCACGTTATGAGACTAGATGACAAACGACTAACAGGGAGAGTTTTGAAATACATACAGAAAATGGAAACCACAACTGTCAACTGTTTGGGTAAAACAGGTCCAAATTGATCTAAAAAACGCCAACATCTCACCACCAGACATCGAAAGTCGAAAACTCTTTAGACATAAGGTCTACAGCTGGTAAATTATATCGGTGGAAAATCCCCAAAATAACAAGAGGAAAATGGACAGATGAAGATAAACATAGCGAGATGATGAAACAATTCTGGAAGAACACGAAATATAAAAGCAACAGGTCATAAGTTGCTTTAGGTGATCCACTGTGGGTCTAAACAATGTAAATATATATATATATATATATATATATATATATATATATATATATATATATCCAGTGGTGTATTTTATGTGTAAGATTTGTTCCTTGTTTGGGTGTTTATGGTGCGTTTTAACAGTCGCAGATGTCCGTAGAATGATCTACAAGGATCCCCGTCCGCAAAGTAGGAGAATTATCCGAGCCTTTTGGAAGGTTACTACACATTTGGAGAAAAGTTCAATGAAAGTTCAGTTCGTGGTTACGATAGCTTGAATTGGAACAAGACCGAGCAGTATATGCCCAGTCGTTTAATCACATCCACTGCTCGGCTGTTAGGTTACAGCGGACTGGGCTACACTTTACTCTTCACCTGCGCCCCTGTCCACACCAACGTTAAAAACTTAAGTCTAAATACATTTTGGATAGTTTGGTAAGATCTACCAGTGCTGCCAACAGATACCTGAGTGTACCTCTGTAGGATTTTACGGGTAATTGCATAATGTAATTTACTAATGTAAAATTTTATTGGTTAAACAAATACTAAAGTAAACTAAACAATATATATATATATATATATATATATATATATATATATATATATATATATATATATATGTATATATATATATATATATATATATATATATATATATATATATATATATATATTGTTAGGAATACAATTTAAAAAGTAAGTTTCATTGCGAAATTCACGAGATTTCTTTAGATTTATTTACTACTCTATGTTTCAATGTGATAACAAAACGTATTAATAAGAATATGAAAACTCTATGAACTAAAAAATATATTTCAGGACTTTACTCGGAAAAGTTAAAAGACTAGATTAAACCGGTATCTTTAACACTCTCACTTCGGTTTTATCGAATCTTTGACTTGTGTCTGCTGTAAACCGCTTGCGGATTCCAATTGCTTCTCGGTGATATTGATATAAGTCTCGTGGTAATGCTTTCGTTAGGATGGTCGCGTGTTACTCTCTCGAAGGGGCGTACTCCAAAAGGAATTCGTTCTTCTCGTATTGCTGTCAAATATAGTGATACCTAATATCCATATGTTTACTTCTCTTGTGAAATACAGGATTCTTTATCAACTGTATTGCACTTTGATTATCTGGATACAATGTTGTTCGAATTTAGTAAATTTTGAACTTGGTTCTTAGGTTCTCTCCATGCAATTTCATTAGCTGTCTGGCATGCGGCTACATACTCGGATTCGGTGGTTGATAATGCAACAGTTTGTTGTCTTTGCGAGTTCCATGCTATTGTCCCGGAGCCTAACATCATCATGTACCCAGTTGTCGATCTCCGAGTCTCCGTGTCGCCAGCATAGTCCGCGTCGCTGTACGCTGCCAACTCGTTGTCTTTATGGTTCTTGAATTCCAAACCGTAGTCGATAGTGCCCTTGATGTATTTAAATATACGTTTCACTGCCTACCAGTGATTTTTTTAGGTTTCTCGAGATAACGACTCACACGGTTGACTGCAAATGTGATGTCTGGTCTTGCCGCCACGGAGAGATACATGCGGCTGCTGGTGCGTTTTAAATTTTTCACTTTTTCTTCGAAAACTCCGTTCCTCTTGCGCGTCAAATTGTCATTTTCTGTTGTAAAACTGAACGCGCCTTCGATACGTGTTTGTCTGCCGCTCGCATTTCAAACAGGGCATCCACCAGGTGCCAAATACAGGAGAGCGATGAAAGATGCGAGATGTTTACCTGCAACGGGCGGTGGAATAATTTGAGACCGGCGGCATCCTATTCCCGCTCTGGTTCAATTTTAACACAAAAATCGGAAAAACGCGGTGTTTCTTTTACCTTATTTGCGGAGATCCCTCTCCTAGGATAACCAACAGTCGGATCGGGACCGGATCGGCATCAATCGATTCGGCATAGTGCCTTTTAGTTTGTTTTGGAGTTTAATAGCGATTGCGCGCCGGATAGCGCCGGGACGCCCGAAAAAACACTTTTTGCAGACGTACGCGAGAATCCTCCGGGATTCACTAAGCTAAAGAGCAGGGCATCGTGGTGGCGGTTTCTAAATAGAGAACGAAAGGGTCTATAAGGCGATAGGAACGACGCACCGCTCGATCGCATTTGGGGGTCTCGACGCCCGTCCAACCTCGAAACGAATTTTTCAAAATTGAGCGAATTGAAACCTTCAATATTCGGTGGAATGTTTTAGAATTGTATTGCTCTTTCCAGGGATTATAGCCCCGCGTGTCTAATTTCGAACGACATCTCTCTCGGCGTATTACACCTCCGGGGACGTACCTCAGGCCCCAATTCACAAAGTCACTTTTTTCCACCTTTTCAAACGAAAACGCGAAAAGGAAAATTTACATTTCCAGACTGAGAAATGTATGCCCGGCGAAAAGGCCAACAGTATGGCGTTTGAATTTCTGAAATCCATCAACGGATTCGCACTCCAGGTCAAAAAAAGTAGGACTATTGCTTGCCGCAGAATAGCGAATTTACACTTACAGCTGATCATTTGGCACTATTTTCGCTCAGATTATGTGCAAATGTCATTGTTGAAGTTTATCTGCTTATAATTATTCGTGTGCTTATGAGAAGGTAAAATTAAAAAAAAGAATTTAAATTCTGATTTTTCGGTCATTGTTAGGTTGAAATTCAAATCAAATTCAAGGAGATTTCTTGAAATCTCTAAATTGCAGATTTCGGCGACACTGGTTCATGAATATTAACACATAGCTACGTCAAAATTCGCAAATTTTTCACAAATCTCTACCAGAAAACGAAGATTTTACACCTTTCTTTTAGCAGATTCTTAAATTTCACACCATTTTACAATAATAACAGTTGCTTCCGTTCACATTTGAATTCTAAAGTAAATTATAATTCTAAATTTCTAAAATTTTATAAACCGCAATATTTACAAGTTTTTTTTTTAAGAATAATTGGTGCTTTTATACTGAATTTAGATTCCAAAGGTACAACACGCGTCTTCCTTGGAAGTATTGCAACAGAGTTATTGGCGAAAAACTGTCAGTTTCACCATTTCACTGCGGAAGGATCAGCCATTTCAATATTTATCGGCATTTTCGATTCAAATTCGAATACAACTCATCAAGTTCTATTAAAATATGTAACATGAATTTTCTGCGGCTGACGGTCCAGACGTGACCGACGTTTGAAATCTCCCTCCAACTGTTTACTTGATTTTCAAACATTTGCGTTTTTAATTTCTCTAAATTTCTAAGAAATTCTTCTTTCATGAATCGATAGAGTATACTGTCCTCTACCAGCAAATTTTATCATTCCATTGCAAACCGTTTTACCAGGATTTTTTTTTAAATGCGATTCATTTGCCAAGATTCGGGGTGGCTAGCTACGGTTGCATAATCAACTTCGCCCCACAGAAGTTCCCTTCTATTTTCCGTGGTGAATGGTGTCCAGGAAAATTTTATTTCTCAGATTTGTTAAAGTTGGAAAATTCTACATTAGAAACAATTGAATATTCTTACAAAATCACACTTTTACGGAGTAAAAGTAGGCTCGGCCATATTTGATTAGAGTTTTTACCGATTTTTTAAAAGAAAACTATTGTTTTACAATTTCTGATTGGAGATTCTTGAAATTTGGCTAATTTTACATGGGGGACGATGTAAATTTTTGGGTCATCTGCAAATTTAAAATCCGTTTTCCAAACGGTGAGAATTGCGAGTTTTCTACAAGAAAAGTTGAAAATGACACATTTAGTTTGGAATCTAAAGGTGTATTCCGCAACTTCCTAGCGTGTGTATTAAAAGAGTTATTGTTGAAAATCAATGGTCAGTTCTACCACTTGACGGCTGAAGGAACAGCCATCTCGAAATTTATCCGGATTTTCTTTTTAAAATCGAATAGTGCTCATTGAGGCCTATTTAAATGTGCTGCATGAACTTTTTGCGGCTGATCGCCTCGACATGACGAGCGTTAAAAAATGTCGTCTAATTTTCTACTTCATCTTGGAAAAATCACATGCTTCATGTCCTTGGGTTTGCAAGAAATAATTTTAACAAATATCTATAAAACGCATTAATTTCATCGCTCCGCTGTTAATGGTTTGGTCATGGGATATTTTTTCATTCAACTCCGAATTCATTCTCCATTTAACCCATGTAAAATGTAAAACCAAATTCAGAGAAGTGGTACCCATTGAAAAAATATCAATTTTCACATTTTTCACATTTGTGACAAAACCAAAAGACTTGACTTGACAAGACTTGACCAAACCAAAAAATTGCAAAAAATACTTATTTGTAGATACCAGAATTCCAGATATTGTGCACCAAATCTCTATTTTCTGTTTCGAGACTCTGCAGAGATATTTGCCAAAAGCCTCCAAAACTAAAATATTTTCCCGCGTCGTTCCCGATGGCAGCGGAACATTGAATTTGCGTCTGAGTGTACTTTTTATAGGTATCCATGTACAGTAAAAATTTCGTTTGAATCCTTTCTTCGTTCGCTTATCCTTAACGCTTTCCGCGATAAATTTCCGCGTTCGGTTTTGGAAAAAATTCGTGATTGACAGGTTTGATCTACTTAAAAAAATAGCCTTTATGAGTTCCACCCCACGTAGAATAATAAAATTGTACACATTTGTACACAGGGCATCGTTCTATGAAATCACTTTGTCAATTTTGCAAAATATTTTATCAGGCGGCGGCCGTCCCCTCCTAAAGCCAAACCGGAAGAGAAAACCATAAATTAAAATATCTATAAGTTGATAACTGTAACAGATTTTTACAAAATTCTTTCAGTTCTAGATAGACCATACATTTTCCTATAGAAATTGATATTTTGACATCTTCGCGATTCTGGCCTCAGACTTCTGCCCTCAAATTCATACAATTACAGAGAGTAATAAAATGTAATAACGATAATTTGAATTGAAAAATTTACTATGTTTTTACAACTAATTACACGCAATTAGTGCAAAAAACGTAGTTATTTTTTTAATTTAGAGTAAGTAAGTATTCTATGTGTTAACAGTCGCATACCATACTTTTTATCAAATGACTATAACTTGAAAAGTTTAAGGGGTACATTAAAAAATCTTTCAGTTCTATATAGATTATACATTTTCTATTTTCGTTTTGGTATCTTTTACGCTGATAGCCTTGCTGCAGGATTTAACTAAAAAACTATATTTTAAAATTTTTCAAAGCTTTTTGTGATTCCTACCAAACTTCAAGCGTATACACTGCTTGTTAAAGCAGATTTTTTTTCTAAAAAGTATGCAATTTTTATCCTTCCAGATCAAACCTTGTAGCCGCGTGACCTCTAGATCCATGATAAAATAAAGTAGCAAGAGGTGTTGTTAAACCTAGGTTAGGCTAGAACACCTCGACCTAAAATAAGCTAAATAACAGAGTGGCAAAGTCTGTTAGCCTAACTTAGGTTGGGTTGCATACCGCAAAGCGGCAGAAAAATTTAGACCAACTACAAGCGGTAGCGCGACCCAAGAGATCAAAAATAAGATAAAACTGTAAAGCTGAATGTTGGTTTAACCTAGGTCAGGCTATTAGGTTACATGTCGCAAAGCGCCATATAAATCCAGACCACATATGCATCCCTCGAAGTTAAACCGGAACTGATACTAATAGATTCAAATAGCAACAACTTGAAAACTGTAATAGATATAATAAAAACCCTTTCAGATCTATTAAGATCATAAATATGATTGTCGAATACCTTGACACTGGATTTTTTGAAATAGAAATAATAGAATAGAAAGAAATACATGAAAATCAAGTCAAAGTTGACATCAACGTCAGTTGAGTAATTTATTGGTTATGAATTTTTGTGGTGAGACTTTTTGTAACATAATTTTGCTAAGTATTGCTAATTGTCTAAAATCAAACTTTAATTGGAGAAGTGATATTGCAAATCAAGAATTGCCAACCTTCATGAAAGGAAGTTACTATATATGATGAAGTGACGTTAGTAACTAAGCCTAATAACTTTGACAAAAAAAGGCTTTGTCGAAACAGCTGACTTTTTTGACTTGGTTATGTTATTTGTCAAACTAGACAACGACAACGTCAATTCCACAATTTGTGAGATTATGTCTGAGTACGTTGGTAACTCAACAACACAAGTTACCAACTTAATAAAAACAATATATGTTGGTTATGTTGAACGTCAAAGTTAACAACATAAATGTCACTTATTTTATTTAAAGGTTATGACATTTTTAGTGAGATTTTTAGTAACTTTTACGCCACAGCTGATTTTTTTTCCGTCCATGTAAGCCTTAGTAACTAGCATCACATCGTTAGATATAGTAACTTTTTTAATGAACGTTGGGAGCTTTTCATTTCTAATTTCATCTCTAATTACAGTAACTTTGATTTCAGACAATTGGCAACACTATATGATTAAGTTCATTTCAAAAGTGTTTGATTATATCATTTTACAAACGTGACAACATTAAAATCATTTGAGACGAATGAATTATTAGCAACACACCCATTATTGTGCACACACATATACAAATTAAGCTGATGCTAAAATTGCCACAAGAATCGCGCATCTTGCGATTCTGCTTACTCTTTTATATACAACTTCACGTTCCACAGATATTGTGGCGCTGAAAGCGCCACAAATGTCGCGCACTTAAAAACTCATTATACAATTCCACCCTCATCAATTATTCCACCTTTAGCAACTATTCAATTCTTTTCAACTTTTCCATCCACAAAAACTATTCCATTCCGAAAAATTCGATCCACATGTACTAGTTTATTACTAATGAAATTGTTGATCTTAACACTAAAAGCAATGCGACATAATCTCAAGACCACTGACAGCTACTTAAAAATGACATTTCATAATTTGTTTGATTTTATGTGTATGAATTAAAAAATTACATACTTCTTGAAATTCCTGGCAAGAATGGATTCCAAGTATTTTGGGACTCACGTTGTTATTGTTTACTGGTCTGTAAAAGTGTGTTTCTTAGAAATATTAATACTTAACTAAAAAAGTCTATAACGTCTCGAAACACCTTTTTCTGGAAAAAAACACGGAAGTCCAACTTATAATCCACGGAAGTCCATATTAAGTACCCATAATTTTGAAGGGTTTTCAAAACATACCTTTTTCTACATATAATACTGTCTAATCAAATTCTACATATAATCGACTTTGCTTGAGAACAATGATTTGTTGTTGTTTTTATTTCGCATATACTTTCGCCTTGAACCAGCACCCTTTCAAAATATTTTTTTTTCGAACGATTTAAACAAGACAAAAAACATCCTAATTAGATTTTTTATATTTTTACAGAAATTTATTCAATGTGGATGGTTTTTGTCTTGTTTCATTATTTTTAATATTTAATTCAGCATTTAAAAAAAATATCTGTTTATTATACATAAAAATAATTTTACAAGGAACTGCTTGAGATGTTGAAGATCATCGTACTTCTTTTTTGCTATGGGTAACGGGCCATTATAGGAATTTGTCAGTTCAACTAGACGTTGTTGTTGTGTTTGTCTCTTTTAGTTGCTTTTTAGTTTTTTGCAGGCCTTCAGCCCCTGCCACTATAGGTCTTGACCGTTTGATAGTCGCTTGCTTTGACGCAGCGAAACGGCTCACATGGAGTATCTTGAACTCATGTGCTAAAAGTGACTGAAGATTGTCCGTACTATTGTTAGACATCATTAGATCGTGCTCTTCGTCTTTTAGATATTAATCCTTGAGTTATTTTTTTTTTTATGACCTACATCTTGTGCACTGACACATTAAATAGTAAATTCTTTTTACAATCTATTGATTATTTATATATATATATATATATATATATATATATATATATATATATATATATATATATATATATATGCAGTGTGTCCGCGGATGGTGGTACCCAATAGGGAAGAAATTTCACGACATAAAGTTATTCTTTTCAAGCTTTTCAAAACACTTTTCCGCTAACTTAATAAATCTACACTTTACGAATGATTCGCCGGACATTTAGGTCATGGATTGTTTTTTTTATGCCGTTGTTTAAATATTTTCCTATCATGTAGAAGACCATCTGAATAAATCTTTAGTTTTAAGGCACCCCAGAAAAAGATATCCAATAATGAAAGATCAGGTAACGTAGCTGGGTAATGGTTTGGGCCAAACCCCCCCGCCACCTTTTGCCAAAATGATCATGTAACAATTGTCTGACCAAGGATATGTGTGCAAAAATCTGTGCAATCTGCAGAGCTGCCGTCTTGTTGCCAAAACAAATTGTTACGTACATCTGGCTCTAATGTATTACGAAATGGTTAGACAAAATGTTCCAAAATGTTCAAATGCATATGCTAGTTTAAATTTTCCTCTATAAAATATAGGCCAGTGATTCGATAATTTTTTTGTAAAATGCAAATAAATAAAAATCTCTGTTATTATTTTAATATTAAAAATTGTAATTTTTATTTCAAAATTTGAATTCGGACCTTATCTCTTGAAGCATGTTCATAGCTTCGCAATTCATGAACACCCTGTACATTTGATCTAAAATTTTCCTATCGTCAATTCATTTACTCAACAAGCAGAACTTTTTACTTTAGACTGTCTAGTCTGGTCTATCTAGTCTTGTGTGTCTAGTCTTGTCTGTCTAGTCTTGTCTGTCTAGTCTTGTCTGTCTAGTCTTGTCTGTCTAGTCTTGTCTGTCTAGTCTTGTCTGTCTAGTCTTGTCTGTCTAGTCTTGTCTGTCTAGTCTTGTCTGTCTAGTCTTGTCTGTCTAGTCTTGTCTGTCTAGTCTTGTCTGTCTAGTCTTGTCTGTCTAGTCTTGTCTGTCTAGTCTTGTCTGTCTAGTCTTGTCTGTCTAGTCTTGTCTGTCTAGTCTTGTCTGTCTAGTCTTGTCTGTCTAGTCTTGTCTGTCTAGTCTTGTCTGTCTAGTCTTGTCTGTCTAGTCTTGTCTGTCTAGTCTTGTCTGTCTAGTCTTGTCTGTCTAGTCTTGTCTGTCTAGTCTTGTCTGTCTAGTCTTGTCTGTCTAGTCTTGTCTGTCTAGTCTTGTCTGTCTAGTCTTGTCTGTCTAGTCTTGTCTGTCTAGTCTTGTCTGTCTAGTCTTGTCTGTCTAGTCTTGTCTGTCTAGTCTTGTCTGTCTAGTCTTGTCTGTCTAGTCTTGTCTGTCTAGTCTTGTCTGTCTAGTCTTGTCTGTCTAGTCTTGTCTGTCTAGTCTTGTCTGTCTAGTCTTGTCTGTCTAGTCTTGTCTGTCTAGTCTTGTCTGTCTAGTCTTGTCTGTCTAGTCTTGTCTGTCTAGTCTTGTCTGTCTAGTCTTGTCTGTCTAGTCTTGTCTGTCTAGTCTTGTCTGTCTAGTCTTGTCTGTCTAGTCTTGTCTGTCTAGTCTTGTCTGTCTAGTCTTGTCTGTCTAGTCTTGTCTGTCTAGTCTTGTCTGTCTAGTCTTGTCTGTCTAGTCTTGTCTGTCTAGTCTTGTCTGTCTAGTCTTGTCTGTCTAGTCTTGTCTGTCTAGTCTTGTCTGTCTAGTCTTGTCTGTCTAGTCTTGTCTGTCTAGTCTTGTCTGTCTAGTCTTGTCTGTCTAGTCTTGTCTGTCTAGTCTTGTCTGTCTAGTCTTGTCTGTCTAGTCTTGTCTGTCTAGTCTTGTCTGTCTAGTCTTGTCTGTCTAGTCTTGTCTGTCTAGTCTTGTCTGTCTAGTCTTGTCTGTCTAGTCTTGTCTGTCTAGTCTTGTCTGTCTAGTCTTGTCTGTCTAGTCTTGTCTGTCTAGTCTTGTCTGTCTAGTCTTGTCTGTCTAGTCTTGTCTGTCTAGTCTTGTCTGTCTAGTCTTGTCTGTCTAGTCTTGTCTGTCTAGTCTTGTCTGTCTAGTCTTGTCTGTCTAGTCTTGTCTGTCTAGTCTTGTCTGTCTAGTCTTGTCTGTCTAGTCTTGTCTGTCTAGTCTTGTCTGTCTAGTCTTGTCTGTCTAGTCTTGTCTGTCTAGTCTTGTCTGTCTAGTCTTGTCTGTCTAGTCTTGTCTGTCTAGTCTTGTCTGTCTAGTCTTGTCTGTCTAGTCTTGTCTGTCTAGTCTTGTCTGTCTAGTCTTGTCTGTCTAGTCTTGTCTGTCTAGTCTTGTCTGTCTAGTCTTGTCTGTCTAGTCTTGTCTGTCTAGTCTTGTCTGTCTAGTCTTGTCTGTCTAGTCTTGTCTGTCTAGTCTTGTCTGTCTAGTCTTGTCTGTCTAGTCTTGTCTGTCTAGTCTTGTCTGTCTAGTCTTGTCTGTCTAGTCTTGTCTGTCTAGTCTTGTCTGTCTAGTCTTGTCTGTCTAGTCTTGTCTGTCTAGTCTTGTCTGTCTAGTCTTGTCTGTCTAGTCTTGTCTGTCTAGTCTTGTCTGTCTAGTCTTGTCTGTCTAGTCTTGTCTGTCTAGTCTTGTCTGTCTAGTCTTGTCTGTCTAGTCTTGTCTGTCTAGTCTTGTCTGTCTAGTCTTGTCTGTCTAGTCTTGTCTGTCTAGTCTTGTCTGTCTAGTCTTGTCTGTCTAGTCTTGTCTGTCTAGTCTTGTCTGTCTAGTCTTGTCTGTCTAGTCTTGTCTGTCTAGTCTTGTCTGTCTAGTCTTGTCTGTCTAGTCTTGTCTGTCTAGTCTTGTCTGTCTAGTCTTGTCTGTCTAGTCTTGTCTGTCTAGTCTTGTCTGTCTAGTCTTGTCTGTCTAGTCTTGTCTGTCTAGTCTTGTCTGTCTAGTCTTGTCTGTCTAGTCTTGTCTGTCTAGTCTTGTCTGTCTAGTCTTGTCTGTCTAGTCTTGTCTGTCTAGTCTTGTCTGTCTAGTCTTGTCTGTCTAGTCTTGTCTGTCTAGTCTTGTCTGTCTAGTCTTGTCTGTCTAGTCTTGTCTGTCTAGTCTTGTCTGTCTAGTCTTGTCTGTCTAGTCTTGTCTGTCTAGTCTTGTCTGTCTAGTCTTGTCTGTCTAGTCTTGTCTGTCTAGTCTTGTCTGTCTAGTCTTGTCTGTCTAGTCTTGTCTGTCTAGTCTTGTCTGTCTAGTCTTGTCTGTCTAGTCTTGTCTGTCTAGTCTTGTCTGTCTAGTCTTGTCTGTCTAGTCTTGTCTGTCTAGTCTTGTCTGTCTAGTCTTGTCTGTCTAGTCTTGTCTGTCTAGTCTTGTCTGTCTAGTCTTGTCTGTCTAGTCTTGTCTGTCTAGTCTTGTCTGTCTAGTCTTGTCTGTCTAGTCTTGTCTGTCTAGTCTTGTCTGTCTAGTCTTGTCTGTCTAGTCTTGTCTGTCTAGTCTTGTCTGTCTAGTCTTGTCTGTCTAGTCTTGTCTGTCTAGTCTTGTCTGTCTAGTCTTGTCTGTCTAGTCTTGTCTGTCTAGTCTTGTCTGTCTAGTCTTGTCTGTCTAGTCTTGTCTGTCTAGTCTTGTCTGTCTAGTCTTGTCTGTCTAGTCTTGTCTGTCTAGTCTTGTCTGTCTAGTCTTGTCTGTCTAGTCTTGTCTGTCTAGTCTTGTCTGTCTAGTCTTGTCTGTCTAGTCTTGTCTGTCTAGTCTTGTCTGTCTAGTCTTGTCTGTCTAGTCTTGTCTGTCTAGTCTTGTCTGTCTAGTCTTGTCTGTCTAGTCTTGTCTGTCTAGTCTTGTCTGTCTAGTCTTGTCTGTCTAGTCTTGTCTGTCTAGTCTTGTCTGTCTAGTCTTGTCTGTCTAGTCTTGTCTGTCTAGTCTTGTCTGTCTAGTCTTGTCTGTCTAGTCTTGTCTGTCTAGTCTTGTCTGTCTAGTCTTGTCTGTCTAGTCTTGTCTGTCTAGTCTTGTCTGTCTAGTCTTGTCTGTCTAGTCTTGTCTGTCTAGTCTTGTCTGTCTAGTCTTGTCTGTCTAGTCTTGTCTGTCTAGTCTTGTCTGTCTAGTCTTGTCTGTCTAGTCTTGTCTGTCTAGTCTTGTCTGTCTAGTCTTGTCTGTCTAGTCTTGTCTGTCTAGTCTTGTCTGTCTAGTCTTGTCTGTCTAGTCTTGTCTGTCTAGTCTTGTCTGTCTAGTCTTGTCTGTCTAGTCTTGTCTGTCTAGTCTTGTCTGTCTAGTCTTGTCTGTCTAGTCTTGTCTGTCTAGTCTTGTCTGTCTAGTCTTGTCTGTCTAGTCTTGTCTGTCTAGTCTTGTCTGTCTAGTCTTGTCTGTCTAGTCTTGTCTGTCTAGTCTTGTCTGTCTAGTCTTGTCTGTCTAGTCTTGTCTGTCTAGTCTTGTCTGTCTAGTCTTGTCTGTCTAGTCTTGTCTGTCTAGTCTTGTCTGTCTAGTCTTGTCTGTCTAGTCTTGTCTGTCTAGTCTTGTCTGTCTAGTCTTGTCTGTCTAGTCTTG
The DNA here is from genome assembly GCA_944588485.1 of Phosphuga atrata. Taxonomy (NCBI): domain Eukaryota; kingdom Metazoa; phylum Arthropoda; class Insecta; order Coleoptera; family Silphidae; genus Phosphuga; species Phosphuga atrata. Next base: position 54,866,287 of record OX155892.1, read on the forward strand.
TCTGTCTAGTCTTGTCTGTCTAGTCTTGTCTGTCTAGTCTTGTCTGTCTAGTCTTGTCTGTCTAGTCTTGTCTGTCTAGTCTTGTCTGTCTAGTCTTGTCTGTCTAGTCTTGTCTGTCTAGTCTTGTCTGTCTAGTCTTGTCTGTCTAGTCTTGTCTGTCTAGTCTTGTCTGTCTAGTCTTGTCTGTCTAGTCTTGTCTGTCTAGTCTTGTCTGTCTAGTCTTGTCTGTCTAGTCTTGTCTGTCTAGTCTTGTCTGTCTAGTCTTGTCTGTCTAGTCTTGTCTGTCTAGTCTTGTCTGTCTAGTCTTGTCTGTCTAGTCTTGTCTGTCTAGTCTTGTCTGTCTAGTCTTGTCTGTCTAGTCTTGTCTGTCTAGTCTTGTCTGTCTAGTCTTGTCTGTCTAGTCTTGTCTGTCTAGTCTTGTCTGTCTAGTCTTGTCTGTCTAGTCTTGTCTGTCTAGTCTTGTCTGTCTAGTCTTGTCTGTCTAGTCTTGTCTGTCTAGTCTTGTCTGTCTAGTCTTGTCTGTCTAGTCTTGTCTGTCTAGTCTTGTCTGTCTAGTCTTGTCTGTCTAGTCTTGTCTGTCTAGTCTTGTCTGTCTAGTCTTGTCTGTCTAGTCTTGTCTGTCTAGTCTTGTCTGTCTAGTCTTGTCTGTCTAGTCTTGTCTGTCTAGTCTTGTCTGTCTAGTCTTGTCTGTCTAGTCTTGTCTGTCTAGTCTTGTCTGTCTAGTCTTGTCTGTCTAGTCTTGTCTGTCTAGTCTTGTCTGTCTAGTCTTGTCTGTCTAGTCTTGTCTGTCTAGTCTTGTCTGTCTAGTCTTGTCTGTCTAGTCTTGTCTGTCTAGTCTTGTCTGTCTAGTCTTGTCTGTCTAGTCTTGTCTGTCTAGTCTTGTCTGTCTAGTCTTGTCTGTCTAGTCTTGTCTGTCTAGTCTTGTCTGTCTAGTCTTGTCTGTCTAGTCTTGTCTGTCTAGTCTTGTCTGTCTAGTCTTGTCTGTCTAGTCTTGTCTGTCTAGTCTTGTCTGTCTAGTCTTGTCTGTCTAGTCTTGTCTGTCTAGTCTTGTCTGTCTAGTCTTGTCTGTCTAGTCTTGTCTGTCTAGTCTTGTCTGTCTAGTCTTGTCTGTCTAGTCTTGTCTGTCTAGTCTTGTCTGTCTAGTCTTGTCTGTCTAGTCTTGTCTGTCTAGTCTTGTCTGTCTAGTCTTGTCTGTCTAGTCTTGTCTGTCTAGTCTTGTCTGTCTAGTCTTGTCTGTCTAGTCTTGTCTGTCTAGTCTTGTCTGTCTAGTCTTGTCTGTCTAGTCTTGTCTGTCTAGTCTTGTCTGTCTAGTCTTGTCTGTCTAGTCTTGTCTGTCTAGTCTTGTCTGTCTAGTCTTGTCTGTCTAGTCTTGTCTGTCTAGTCTTGTCTGTCTAGTCTTGTCTGTCTAGTCTTGTCTGTCTAGTCTTGTCTGTCTAGTCTTGTCTGTCTAGTCTTGTCTGTCTAGTCTTGTCTGTCTAGTCTTGTCTGTCTAGTCTTGTCTGTCTAGTCTTGTCTGTCTAGTCTTGTCTGTCTAGTCTTGTCTGTCTAGTCTTGTCTGTCTAGTCTTGTCTGTCTAGTCTTGTCTGTCTAGTCTTGTCTGTCTAGTCTTGTCTGTCTAGTCTTGTCTGTCTAGTCTTGTCTGTCTAGTCTTGTCTGTCTAGTCTTGTCTGTCTAGTCTTGTCTGTCTAGTCTTGTCTGTCTAGTCTTGTCTGTCTAGTCTTGTCTGTCTAGTCTTGTCTGTCTAGTCTTGTCTGTCTAGTCTTGTCTGTCTAGTCTTGTCTGTCTAGTCTTGTCTGTCTAGTCTTGTCTGTCTAGTCTTGTCTGTCTAGTCTTGTCTGTCTAGTCTTGTCTGTCTAGTCTTGTCTGTCTAGTCTTGTCTGTCTAGTCTTGTCTGTCTAGTCTTGTCTGTCTAGTCTTGTCTGTCTAGTCTTGTCTGTCTAGTCTTGTCTGTCTAGTCTTGTCTGTCTAGTCTTGTCTGTCTAGTCTTGTCTGTCTAGTCTTGTCTGTCTAGTCTTGTCTGTCTAGTCTTGTCTGTCTAGTCTTGTCTGTCTAGTCTTGTCTGTCTAGTCTTGTCTGTCTAGTCTTGTCTGTCTAGTCTTGTCTGTCTAGTCTTGTCTGTCTAGTCTTGTCTGTCTAGTCTTGTCTGTCTAGTCTTGTCTGTCTAGTCTTGTCTGTCTAGTCTTGTCTGTCTAGTCTTGTCTGTCTAGTCTTGTCTGTCTAGTCTTGTCTGTCTAGTCTTGTCTGTCTAGTCTTGTCTGTCTAGTCTTGTCTGTCTAGTCTTGTCTGTCTAGTCTTGTCTGTCTAGTCTTGTCTGTCTAGTCTTGTCTGTCTAGTCTTGTCTGTCTAGTCTTGTCTGTCTAGTCTTGTCTGTCTAGTCTTGTCTGTCTTGTCTGTCTAGTCTTGTCTGTCTAGTCTTGTCTGTCTAGTCTTGTCTGTCTAGTCTTGTCTGTCTAGTCTTGTCTGTCTAGTCTTGTCTGTCTAGTCTTGTCTGTCTAGTCTTGTCTGTCTAGTCTTGTCTGTCTAGTCTTGTCTGTCTAGTCTTGTCTAGTCTTGTCTGTCTAGTCTTGTCTGTCTAGTCTTGTCTGTCTAGTCTTGTCTGTCTAGTCTTGTCTGTCTAGTCTTGTCTGTCTAGTCTTGTCTGTCTAGTCTTGTCTGTCTAGTCTTGTCTGTCTAGTCTTGTCTGTCTAGTCTTGTCTGTCTAGTCTTGTCTGTCTAGTCTTGTCTGTCTAGTCTTGTCTGTCTAGTCTTGTCTGTCTAGTCTTGTCTGTCTAGTCTTGTCTGTCTAGTCTTGTCTGTCTAGTCTTGTCTGTCTAGTCTTGTCTGTCTAGTCTTGTCTGTCTAGTCTTGTCTGTCTAGTCTTGTCTGTCTAGTCTTGTCTGTCTAGTCTTGTCTGTCTAGTCTTGTCTGTCTAGTCTTGTCTGTCTAGTCTTGTCTGTCTAGTCTTGTCTGTCTAGTCTTGTCTGTCTAGTCTGTCTGTCTAGTCTTGTCTGTCTAGTCTTGTCTGTCTAGTCTTGTCTGTCTAGTCTTGTCTGTCTAGTCTTGTCTGTCTAGTCTTGTCTGTCTAGTCTTGTCTGTCTCTTGTCTGTCTAGTCTTGTCTGTCTAGTCTTGTCTGTCTAGTCTTGTCTGTCTAGTCTTGTCTGTCTAGTCTTGTCTGTCTAGTCTTGTCTGTCTAGTCTTGTCTGTCTAGTCTTGTCTGTCTAGTCTGTCTAGTCTTGTCTGTCTAGTCTTGTCTGTCTAGTCTTGTCTGTCTAGTCTTGTCTGTCTAGTCTTGTCTGTCTAGTCTTGTCTGTCTAGTCTTGTCTGTCTAGTCTTTCTTGGTCTGTCTAGTCTTGTCTGTCTAGTCTTGTCTGTCTAGTCTTTGTCTGTCTAGTCTTGTCTGTCTGGTCTTGTCTGGTCTAGTCTTGTCTGTCTAGTCTTGTCTGTCTAGTCTTGTCTGTCTAGTCTTGTCTGTCTAGTCTTGTCTGTCTAGTCTTGTCTGTCTAGTCTTGTCTGTCTAGTCTTGTCTGTCTAGTCTGTCTAGTCTTGTCTGTCTAGTCTTGTCTGTCTAGTCTTGTCTGTCTAGTCTTGTCTGTCTAGTCTTGTCTGTCTAGTCTTGTCTGTCTAGTCTTGTCTGTCTAGTCTTGTCTGTCTAGTCTTGTCTGTCTAGTCTTGTCTGTCTAGTCTTGTCTGTCTAGTCTTGTCTGTCTAGTCTTGTCTGTCTAGTCTTGGTCTGTCTAGTCTTGTCTGTCTAGTCTTGTCTGTCTAGTCTTGTCTGTCTAGTCTTGTCTGTCTAGTCTTGTCTGTCTAGTCTTGTCTGTCTAGTCTTGTCTGTCTAGTCTTGTCTGTCTAGTCTTGTCTGTCTAGTCTTGTCTGTCTAGTCTTGTCTGTCTAGTTTTGTCTGTCTAGTCTTGTCTGTCTAGTCTTGTCTGTCTAGTCTTGTCTGGCTAGTCTTGTCTGTCTAGTCTTGTCTGTCTAGTCTTGTCTGTCTAGTCTTGTCCTGTCTAGTCTTGTCTGTCTAGTCTTGTCTGTCTAGTCTTGTCTGTCTAGTCTTGTCTGTCTAGTCTTGTCTGTCTAGTCTTGTCTGTCTAGTCTTGTCTGTCTAGTCTTGTCTGTCTAGTCTTGTCTGTCTAGTCTTGTCTGTCTAGTCTTGTCTGTCTAGTCTTGTCTGTCTAGTCTTGTCGGTCTAGTCTTGTCTGTCTAGTCTTGTCTGTCTAGTCTTGTCTGTGTAGTCTTGTCTGTCTAGTCTTGTCTGTCTAGTCTTGTCTGTCTGGTCTTGTCTGTCTGGTCTTGTCTGTCTCGTCTTGTCTGTCTACTCTTGTCTGTCTAGTCTTGTCTGTGTAGTCTTGTCTGTCTAGTCTTGTCTGTCTAGTCTTGTCTGTCTAGTCTTGTCTGTCTGATCTTGTCTGTCTAGTCTTGTCTGTCTAGTCTTGTCTGTCTAGTCTTGTCTGTCTAGTCTTGTCTGTCTAGTCTTGTCTGTCTAGTCTTGTCTGTCTAGTCTTGTCTGTCTAGTCTTGTCTGTCTAGTCTTGTCTGTCTAGTCTTGTCTGTCTAGTCTTGTCTGTCTAGTCTTGTCTGTCTAGTCTTGTCTGTCTAGTCTTGTCTGTCTAGTCTTGTCTGTCTAGTCTTGTCTGTCTAGTCTTGTCTGTCTAGTCTTGTCTGTCTAGTCTTGTCTGTCTAGTCTTGTCTGTCTAGTCTTGTCTGTCTAGTCTTGTCTGTCTAGTCTTGTCTGTCTAGTCTTGTCTGTCTAGTCTTGTCTGTCTAGTCTTGTCTGTCTAGTCTTGTCTGTCTAGTCTTGTCTGTCTAGTCTTGTCTGTCTAGTCTTGTCTGTCTAGTCTTGTCTGTCTACTCTTGTCTGTCTAGTCTTGTCTGTCTAGTCTTGTCTGTCTTGTCTTGTCTGTCTAGTCTTGTCTGTCTAGTCTTGTCTGTCTAGTCTTGTCTGTCTAGTCTTTTTCTGTCTAGTCTTGTCTGTCTAGTCTTGTATGTCTAGTCTTGTCTGTCTAGTCTTGTCTGTCTAGTCTTGTCTGTCTAGTCTTGTCCTGTCTAGTCTTGTCTGTCTAGTCTTGTCTGTCTAGTCTTGTCTGTCTAGTCTTGTCTGTCTAGTCTTGTCTGTCTAGTCTTGTCTGTCTAGTCTTGTCTGTCTAGTCTTGTCTGTCTAGTCTTGTCTGTCTAGTCTTGTCTGTCTAGTGTTGTCTGTCTAGTGTTGTCTGTCTAGTCTTGTCTGTCTAGTGTTGTCTGTCTAGTGTTGTCTGTCTAGTCTTGTCTGTCTAGTCCTTGTCTGTCTAGTCTTGTCTGTCTAGTCTTGTCTGTCTAGTCTTGTCTGTCTAGTCTTGTCTGTCTAGTCTTGTCTGTCTAGTCTTGTCTGTCTAGTCTTGTCTGTCTACTCTTGTCTGTTAAGTGTTGTCTGTCTAGTCTTGTCTGTCTAGTCTTGTCTGTCTAGTCTTGTCTGTCTAGTCTTGTCTGTCTAGTCTTGTCTGTCTAGTCTTGTCTGTCTAGTCTTGTCTGTCTAGTCTTGTCTGTCTAGTCTTGTCTGTCTAGTTCTGTCTGTCTAGTCTTGTCTGTCTAGTCTTGTCTGTCTAGTCTTGTCTGTCTAGTCTTGTCTGTCTAGTCTTGTCTGTCTAGTCTTGTCTGTCGAGTCTTGTCTGTCTAGTCTTGTCTGTCTAGTCTTGTCTGTCTAGTCTTGTCTGTCTAGTCTTGTCTGTCTAGTCTTGTCTGTCTAGTCTTGTCTGTCTAGTCTTGTCTGTCTAGTCTTGTCTGTCTAGTCTTGTCTGTCTAGTCTTGTCTGTCTAGTCTTGTCTGTCTAGTCTTGTCTGTCTAGTCTTGTCTGTCTAGTCTTGTCTGTCTAGTCTTGTCTGTCTAGTCTTGTCTGTCTAGTCTTGTCCTGTCTAGTCTTGTCTGTCTAGTCTTGTCTGTCTAGTCTTGTCTGTCTAGTCTTGTCTGTCTAGTCTTGTCTGTCTAGTCTTGTCTGTCTAGTCTTGTCTGTCTAGTCTTGTCTGTCTAGTCTTGTCTGTCTAGTCTTGTCTGTCTAGTCTTGTCTGTCTAGTCTTGTCTGTCTAGTCTTGTCTGTCTAGTCTTGTCTGTCTAGTCTTGTCTGTCTAGTCTTGTCTGTCTAGTCTTGTCTGTCTAGTCTTGTCTGTCTAGTCTTGTCTGTCTAGTCTTGTCTGTCTAGTCTTGTCTGTCTAGTCTTGTCTGTCTAGTCTTGTCTGTCTAGTCTTGTCTGTCTAGTCTTGTCTGTCTAGTCTTGTCTGTCTAGTCTTGTCTGTCTAGTCTTGTCTGTCTAGTCTTGTCTGTCTAGTCTTGTCTGTCTAGTCTTGTCTGTCTAGTCTTGTCTGTCTAGTCTTGTCTGTCTAGTCTTGGTCTGTCTAGTCTTGTCTGTCTAGTCTTGTCTGTCTAGTCTTGTCTGTCTAGTCTTGTCTGTCTAGTCTTGTCTGTCTAGTCTTGTCTGTCTAGTCTTGTCTGTCTAGTCTTGTCTGTCTAGTCTTGTCTGTCTAGTCTTGTCTGTCTAGTCTTGTCTGTCTAGTCTTGTCTGTCTAGTCTTGTCTGTCTAGTCTTGTCTGTCTAGTCTTGTCTGTCTAGTCTTGTCTGTCTAGTCTTGTCTGTCTAGTCTTTCTGTCTTCTTGTCTGTCTAGTCTTGTCTGTCTAGTCTTGTCTGTCTAGTCTTGTCTGTCTAGTCTTGTCTGTCTAGTCTTGTCTGTCTAGTCTTGTCTGTCTAGTCTTGTCTGTCTAGTCTTGTCTGTCTCGTCTTGTCTGTCTAGTCTTGTCTGTCTAGTCTTGTCTGTCTAGTCTTGTCTGTCTAGTCCTTGTCTGTCTAGTCTTGTCTGTCTAGTCTTGTCTGTCTAGTCTCTGTGGTCTGTCTAGTCTTGTCTGTCTAGTCTTGTCTGTCTAGTCTTGGTCTGGTCTAGTCTTGTCTGTCTAGTCTTGTCTGTCTAGTCTTGTCTGTCTAGTCTTGTCTGTCTAGTCTTGTCTGTCTAGTCTTGTCTGTCTAGTCTTGTCTGTCTTGTCTTGTCTGTCTAGTCTTGTCTGTCTAGTCTTGTCTGTCTTGTCTTGTCTGTCTGTCTTGTCTGTCTAGTCTTGTCTGTCTAGTCTTGTCTGTCTAGTCTTGTCTGTCTAGTCTTGTCTGTCTAGTCTTGTTCTGTCTAGTCTTGTCTGTCTAGTCTTGTCTGTCTAGTCTTGTGTGTCTAGTCTTGTCTGTCTAGTCTTGTCTGTCTAGTCTTGTCTGTCTAGTCTTGTCTGTCTAGTCTTGTCTGTCTAGTCTTGTCTGTCTAGTCTTGTCTGTCTAGTCTTGTCTGTCTAGTCTTGTCTGTCTAGTCTTGTCTGTCTAGTCTTGTCTGTCTAGTCTTGTCTGTCTAGTCTTGTCTGTCTAGTCTTGTCTGTCTAGTCTTGTCTGTCTAGTCTTGTCTGTCTAGTCTTGTCTGTCTAGTCTTGTCTGTCTAGTCTTGTCTGTCTAGTCTTGTCTGTCTAGTCTTGTCTGTCTAGTCTTGTCTGTCTAGTCTTGTCTTTCTAGTCTTGTCTGTCTAGTCTTGTCTGTCTAGTCTTGTCTGTCTAGTCTTGTCTGTCTAGTCTTGTCTGTCTAGTCTTGTCTGTCTAGTCTTGTCTGTCTAGTCTTGTCTGTCTAGTCTTGTCTGTCTAGTCTTGTCTGTCTAGTCTTGTCTGTCTAGTCTTGTCTGTCTTGTGTGATCTCCA